>CAEGAE010088985.1:0-36437 GCA_903067095.1 Girardinus metallicus | reverse complement strand
TTCTCGGTAAGGACCAAATAAGGCCCGGAAGAGCTAAATTTACACTGTAAACATTTAATTTTGTCAAAAAATATTAATAATTATTTCTATAAGTATACTTATTGATCGCCGTTTCGTTTTTTGCATATTTTAAAGCCTTCGTTAGGCAATGATATTTCAATAACAGTGACTAAAGTTGGAGGGAAAAACAGCCGGACTTCAAATCAAACATTTAAAAAAAAAAATCATGTTTTTTTTTTTTTAAGAAAGGTATAAGCAACTTAATACAATCCTTTTAGATTTTACTGCTTCAAGGACAGCTGGAGAAACGTTTTTGCGACCTCCCACAGTTATTTATGAAAGTACGACGAAGTTGAATGGGAACCGGAAAGTTTTTCTCTCAGATAATTTAAGGTTATTTTTTTAAAAACAGGTGAACAGTGAACAACTTCTGCAGCAGATAATAAGATGAAACCCGTTCTAAATATTTGTTCTGGCCCGATGTCTGATCTCTGACACAGTTCATGTCAATATAAAACACTTTATGCATCCCGAAGGGAAATTAAATGTCATAATTCATATCATCCAAGTGTATTCAAACAGTCGTGGATGGTGATGCTGTCGCAATGAAAAGTCCCAGAAACTATTTTGATAAACAACAAAATTGCTGTTTTGTCACTATTTTCACGTCGTAGTTTACCAATAATGACACAATGAGTTTGCCTTCCGAAGGTTTCATTTCGACACTTAAGGATATTTTGAAGAACTAAAAAGAAATTACCCCCCCCCCCAAAAAGAAATAAACAAAAATGACCAAAAACAAGAAATGAAACGGAAATAAAAACCACACATGCTAAAATCGTGAATGAAATAGGTTACGGAGTCTCTGTAAATAAATCTAACAAAAAACAAAAAACATCAGAATGGAAATGATCAAGCTCAGTTTAATTTATAATGTGATTATTTGATTAACTGATTAATTGCTTATTGCACTTTGTTGCAAGGGTCATTTCCTGCAACAAATCTGAAGAAGCCTCATGATGCCGACAGCCCAATATCTGGGCAGCAAAGACGATATGCTACAGTAGCATATCCTGGATGACATATCAGGCTTTAGCAAGAACTGCTAATCCGCCTTGTTTGCTTTTGCCACTCCTCTTTAAATCTGTCTTTTCAACTCCTCCAGGATTTGAGGTCGTAGTTCTTTCATTAGTTCAGATTTTGAAACGCTAACCAAAAGTTTCCAGTTGTACAAAAACAATATCTTGTTGCCTCGGTTACGCAACTCTCCAAAAGCTCATCCAAAACCGGAGGGAATAAATGTCCGAACGTGCGACGCTCGCAGAAAACGGACTCACCTTGGAAACAAGGGAACTGTGGATCTTCTTCAGGACGTCGTCCATCTCCAGCAGCTTGGGTCGGACCAGCGAGCTGTGGGGCCCGCTGATGTGGCCGATGTGGTCCAGGCCCAGGTAGTGGAGGATCAGGACGTCCCAGTCGTCTCTCTTCAGGGTGCTGTCCAGGTGGCGGGTCACGTTGTTGTCCACCTGAATCGCAGCAGCAGGGACAAGTCCATTTAGAGACGACATTCAACATTCACTCCAGAGGCTGGAAACGCGACATACGTCAAAATCTAGCAAAAAAGAAAATAAAAAAAATAATTTAAATAATGAAATCTAATCGCCTTAATCTGTGCCACGAACACAAGCCGTGTTTGTGGTGACGTGCTTTGCACCAGCAAACCTGCAGGATAAACAAGAACAGCTTGTTGGGTCCCACCGGTGCAGCTGCTGAGCATTTCTTGAGTGATCTCAGCTCTCCGTGTCCCTGTTTGATTAGCTGCCTTCACCACTTTAATGCAGAAACTTTGCAATCCCCAGGATTTATACACCTTTTTCGCGCTTTGTCACATTACAGCCATAAACCTCGATGCACTTTATTGGAATTGAACGCGATAGTCAAAAATGCGCCACTGAAACGTCAAGCGTGCATTCGTATTCACGCGCTTCTAATCCAGCACTTCTAAATGAAATCAGGTGAAATATATCACTTTGAGTAACTAAAGTCAACGTGTGTTAAAATTTTATCTCATTAGGTGAACAAACGGGTTTGTGAACACAACAGACAGGTCAGGGAGATGTTTAATGCAAAATTAGACAATAAAACAACTGGACACCTTGCAGAGCTCTGTTAAATCCGTGATCTGAAAGTGGAAAAAGTATATAAAAAAAAAAAATCTTTAAACTTGGATCTGGCCAAACTATAAAAAAGGGTCTAGACAAAAGTCATAAAAGTCATGTTAAAATCCAGCAAGTAAGGAAAAGACGAGATCCAAAATGTAACTTCTCATGGGCACACAGGCCTGTCACCATAACAATTTTGGTGTCCCAGAAATTATTGGGATAATGAAAATCAAGTAATATGTTAATAATGGTATAAAAATGCAAGATCAGCCTCTCAAAGACCAATAAACTTTAATTTTGAAAGGAACTCTTACCACTGGATCGGGAAGATATTTTAAATACTAAAGATAAATAAAGCAACAACCAAACGCAGTAAATAAAACGGCAAATAAAAGCCACGCATGACTTAATGAATGAAATGAAATATTAAACCTATGTAAACAAAATTGGCCTTTAAAAAATTTTAATCATTAAGATGTAAATCATCAAGCTAATTTTGTGTCCCGTCAGACCGTCAGTTCCAGAAATCACACACACCCACAAAAAGAAAAAACAAGCTTGTAAAAGTGCACGTGGGGTCAGTGTGACCCCACCAGGTTAAAAATGCCTTGCAAAGAACAATCTGTGGTCCATATTTCTTATTCAGGCCCCTTTACTCACCTGGAGATCAAAGCGTACTTTTTCAGTGCATCGAAGCTACATTTACATCACAGTATAGTCTTGCAACTTTGAATGCCTAATTTTTCATTAAAAATAATAGTCTTTACTGTTATGAGGTAAAGTGCAATACAGGCCAGATGTTTTTACACAATATTACACCTGCGGTTTGATTTCTTCTTCTGTCTTTTAATCCCCATAAACTTTATGGATCATTCAAAGTGTCCACGTTGTGAAAGCCGTCTTAAACGTGACTCACTCCGAGGCGTCCGTCTGAACATCAATCTTCTGGCTAACATGGCAAAGCAGGTTTATTTCATTTCTTTCATCATTCCTTATCAATGTTTTTTTTTCCCCCTCCAAATTCCCGTATCACATAAAGCACTTGGGGCTTTAATCCTTCACTAGCATTAGCAGAATAATCCATCACTCAACGGCGCGGACTGTTTACAGCACAAACCCGGGGCCGGTTCAACTCCCGCTCACCTCGGTGTAGTCGGACACGAAGAACGAGGTTGTTCCGTCGTACTCCATGAAGTGCTTCGGGAAGAGGCGGACCCACGTGTCGTCCCCGTAGAAGACGATGCGCTTGCCGGCCGTTTTGGCCTGCCAGATGAGGTTGTCCTCCAGGAGGGCGGGGGAATTCAGGTTCATTACCACGTCGATGAAGCCCGGGATGCTGCCGGTGGTGAGAGCCTGTAGAGGGAAAAGTCTCAGCCTCAATGACCGCCTTGTAATGGATTTACATGGCCTTAGATCGTCACCGGGTTGGACACAACTTCTTTAATCCGGTGCTTTGTTTGGCTAAATGATAAAAGCTTATCATTTTTGCATATCTGAGAGCCCACTTGGTCATTCAAATAAAGCCGAAAAGACTAAGTGGTTTAATTACGATGAATCGAGTACTGAAATAATCGTCCACTAATTTAGTAATAGGTTGTTAACTGGAACACACACACTTTAAAAAATGCCACTTGCTGAGAAAGAAAATTACCATATTCAGACCAGTAATTATGTCAAAAATGTACAAAGCGTGTATAAATTTGGCATTTAAGATAAAATCACCTTTGTCTGTAAATATGTTTTAGCCAAAAATGATGGAGTGGTATAGATTTAGCTTCGCTCGGTTCAAATTCACTTAAGGAATGCTGTGTTATTGCAGTGAAGGTGAAAAAAATACACTCATTTGATTTTTTTGTTTTTGTTTTTTTATTTAATGCATTTTTTTAAAATCTGTATAAATTTGTGCAGATTTTTGTATGATGAACTGATTGTCAGAATAACTGATAGAATGATAGATAGCCTACATTGAACATTATGAATGAAATACAGTGCCTATAACGAGCGTGAACCATGATCAAAAACAATGAGCAAAAAACAAGGTTTTATGTCAAAGAAATAAAACCTTTAAGGTCAAAGTGAAATGTCTTCTCCAAAAATAAATACAAATAAAACCATGAAACATAAAATAAGTGGTTAAATAAATATGCACCCTCTTTATAAAGTGACTGACTTAATTCAACAGAGGTCCAGCCAATTGGTGCTGGTATCCTCCCAGTAAGAAAACCTGACTGCAGATATTGTGTCTCACCTGATGGTAGTATAAAAACAACTTTTTTTGGTTAAAAACAGCTAAAAAGTTTGTTGGTCATGATTGATTTTCAAAAGCAGTAACATCTGGGTAGTGAAAATAATCTTAAAGTGGAAACAAAAATCAAACCACTGAATCAGAACCATATGGAAACATTAACAATACATATTCACTATGGGATCTGACACACAGTGACTTGCAAATATACTCTTTTGTTTTTTTCTTCTACTTCTACATTTTCCTTTTTTTTTTCTTTTTTTTTAGCATTTTGATATATCGTTCACGCAAAAGGTTTGGCTTGAATTTGCATTCAGCTGCCCTGAGACAATTTACAGAATCACCTTTTGCTGCATTTACAAAAGCAAACATTTTGTGGTATCCATCTCGCAGCTTTGATGACACAGAGACAAAACGTTTTCCACACTCGTCCTCTCGTTATTTGCAACATAATTCAAACTCAGTCAGAAATCAAGTTTGCTTCAGTCCCCTCTTCATGGTTTCTACCAAACTGCAAATGGAAGCCATTAAGATTTCTTTAAGTAATGGCTTCCATTGTGACTTTTTTCCATAAAGGCCCAGCTTTCCCACCTGAGCTGTGGCTCTCTGCAGCTCCTCCAGAGTTACCACGGGCCTCTTGGCTTCGTCTCTGATTAACACTCTCCTGATCTAACAAGCCTAGTTTATGTGGATCACCATTTGTTGATGGGGTTAGCAGCTGCATCATAATTTTCAGATGATGGATTAAACAATGCAGAACTCTGCGGGCTTCACTGTGCATTACGCTACACACTAATTAGGTGACATTTGAAGGCAAATTGGTTGCACTGGGATTTAATTTAGGGCTTGAACACAAAGGCACAGAGTTTTCTTTGTAAACAAATGTGAAGATCATGCATCATTTTCCTTCCCCTGACACTTTATGTTACGCATTTCGTTGAAGTGCGTTTAAGTTTGTCATAACAAGAGAAGAAGTGGAAAACGTAATGGGGTGTAGACACTTTGGAAGACAAACCCGGCTATGACTTTGGTAGCTGCTCACTTTCTCTGATTTTATATACATTTAGCTACACTGGCGCCCCGAGACAATTTTCATAAGGGTGGACGCACCAGGCATAATTTAAGGAGCGCGCCGCTACAAAAAAGAACAACAAAAAAAACAACTATATAATTGTTTTTATTTATTAAATACTGTATTTATTTTTTTAATTTATTGGGTTTTACATTTATGTCTTCATTTAAAAAGATATATGCCTTTCTATAGCATGAATATTATTCTCTGTTCTAAAATTTTTTTAGGAGGGGGCCATGGTCCCCCTTGGCCCAATTCTTGGGAGCGCCACTGTGCAGCAAAGGCTGTTGTCACCATAATGTTCAGGCTGGTTTTTACATAACTGCATCAATTCAGTGCAATAAGAAATTGTCCGGGTTGCGCTCCGTGTTTGACAATGTGCCGCTGAGAAAGTTGAAGGGGTAGAAATAATTTTGCAAGGCGTGGAAAAGAAATAGCTATGTTCAAATTCATTTTCAAAATGTCAAATTGAGCAATCATGTGGTCGATGGAAATTCATTTAATATTAGCTTCCAGGACAGAATCTGCTCCACCCCTGAAGAAGGAGACTCATGTGATGCTGCTTTCACTAAAACACTGAAGGAGATCCGAGTTTGCAGACATTAGCAAAGTGTCACTTAACCCCCCCGTGAGCTGCCGGGGGCACAGCCCGACGTCCTTCAGCATGTTCGAAAATACACAGAAATTAGCGGTGTTTATTGTGCGATAACCCAGCCGTGAACAAAAACTACTGAGGGGTGGGAGGGTGGGCAGGGAAACTCTATTAAATCACTGCCTAAAGCACTGTCTTAGTGTTGATGTGTCTGTGTGTGTGCGCGCGTACTTGTGCTTATATAATCCGGTCTTCCACTTCACATCTAAGTATTTTGTTCATCTTATCAGCTTTTACAGACAAAACACTTTCTCTTTGTTTGTTCCAATCTGTGGTGATGTTTGAGAAGTGCTTTAACTCGTCTATACCTACACCGCCAAACAGAAGCTCTTCAAAAAAAAAAAAAAAAAAAAAACACAACCACCCACGCGTAAAAAAGAAACACCAAAAAGTGATAAACTTTTTCTTATCCATCATCAGCTCTTTTGTAAAAATGGAAATGTATATTTTACAAGTGCAAATCTACAACATTTTGGTATTGAAGGAGGCGTTTCCAATGACAAATTGTCTCAGTAATTATTGCAATAAGCGATATTATTGTCGTTTTGAGGACACTTCATGTAATATATTGATACTGGCGTAATAAGACCAGTTTACTTCACACTGAAACTGGGAGACATCTGAAAGATCTAAAAATAAAAAGCAGCAACCAAAAACAATGAATAAAGCAGAACCAAAACTATAAAAATTTAATTTATCTGAATTTCTCCGTGAACAAAATTTCCCTTTAAAAAAAAAAAAAAAAAAAAAAACTGAATTGAAATCGTCAAGCTAATTTCATTTGTGTGATTAGTCAATTAATTGCATCAGGCTTAATGTTAGGCTAAAGATGCTCTGAAAACATCAACCTGCGGTTTCTCTGGCACAGTTTGCCCTTGAAGCTTAATGACAGAGTCAGTACAACATGATGAAGAAAACAGCTTCAGGTTACCATTGGAGCTAGAAGGAGCTCAGCATACAATATTAAGGCTAAGCATATCAAAGCAAACCTCTTCTGTTTTATTCAGGTGAGCTTTCGAGTTTTATATGCAAGCGAAACGCCGATTATACATTTGAATGCAGGCTCACAGAAGTTGTGCTTACCAAGGCTGACGGGACTGAATGCAGTAGATGAGATGCAGCCATGTTTTTAATCAGTTGGCTTTATTTATGTACAAACACCTCCGTCCAAAACCCTGAGGGACATCATATATAGTGACACAGAGAGAAAGCTCTACAACGGGCCATGTCAAGTCAACTACTTTAAAGTTGGGGTCAAAGCAGAAATTTCAAGAAAACTTTGTTCCTCAGTTACATACATTTTTTTTTACCTTTTGGGTGACTCTTTTGTTTCGTGTGCTTCTTACAGGGAAGGGATGGATGACTGCTGCAAAACCAAGCTTCGCTTTCTGCCTGTTCAGCTGCACGGAGGTCTCCGGTTTTATTAATAGCAATCTGCTATTTTGCAAATAAAGGTGCGGGGCTATGCTGTGTGAAGATACTCTACAACTGTCCTCTCTGAATGCTTTGAAATTGTTTGAATTGCTCTAGATAGAGAAATCACGTTGAAAAGCAGCCCAGATAAATGAGTGACTCATCAACGTACTAATTACCGGCCCACAGCGCGTGTCCAAGGCCTGCGACGTGAATAAATGTTGCATGCAGTACAAGCGGGGTTTACTGACACTCTCCAGCATAGCGAGGGTGCCAGAATGCCGGCGGAAGGGGCCGCGTTCCACGTTCCAGAGTCTGGCAGTAGACGGGCTCTTTTTTTGCTTTTTTCCACTTTCCTATTCAGCGACTACTTTCTGCTCGCTTCTGGTAGGAAGACGTTTCTCTACAAACTGAAAAATATCCTTAATTGTCTCGGATAATTCACCAGAAGAAGCCATGCGCCGCTGCGTTCACATCAACCAGGCCGATTCCAGCCTCTCAAACGCCCACAATGCATTGCTTCAAGTGTTGCCATTACCTGAAATCCACTTTCAAATTAAGCACCTCAGTCTCTTTTCCTGCGCGAAGAGAGTCTCGCCCAACTGGTTGTGGTTACAATAACCGTTCTAAGAGATAAAAATTTTACAAAAGAGTAAAATATAACTCAATTGTTAGAGACAGGACTAAAGTTAAATTGAGAATTAAAAGAAGACCTTCAATAAAAGGAGAAACCAAACTCATAATTGTAAAGCATCACTTGCGGCTCTATTGGCTGTTGGAATGTGGTTCTTCAAAGAAATAATTGCCAGATAGATTATGCTTTTAGTTAGCTGGTTGAGTCATAAGAGTTGACTGGGTGCAATGCAGTGATGTTAAACAGAAATTAGCAGCTGGTCTGTAATGCCCCCTGCTGGCGGAGTCGTTTTGTTTTGCAAGCCTTTTGGAGAACCGACTTTCTGAGTCCTGTTGAGGTCGAGCTACCGCAGACAGAGCAACGTGTTGCCTTATGTGCTCGTTTTCTAAAATACAGGGTGACAGCAACAGAAAATGTATTGATCTGATCCATTTTGATAGGGTTTTGTTGCCTAATGTACAGAAAAGTGTTTTCTTTCATCTAAGGGAAACAAAATACCTATCATACATCCAGCTCTCTGGTCGTCCTCTTTTCAGAGAAACTGTACATTTTTGAGGTATCATAGTTCCCACTCTCTTCACAGAGTTTTATAGGAGTAAGGTCAGCAGACTGGTCAGGGCTCTACGTAACCTTAATGTGACTCTTTGGCTAGTCCTGTGACATCTTAGTTGTTGGCTTTGTGTCAGTATCATTCTGGAAAACATCTGCATAGCTCAGACTAAGCAAAGAAGGTTCATGGCCAGTCAACAATGCAAAGTTGAGTCCATGGAAAGCTTTGATCTTGACTGATCATAGCACTTACCTCTGATGTCTCTGCTTGATCATTTAGATGTTTGCTAACTAAAGACAGGCCTTCTACAGCACAGGGTGGCAAGATTTCCATCCTTTACAACCTAGTGTGTTATCTGTAAAGTTGGTCCCTAACTATCTTCAGATAAATAAGACTCTCCTACAATGACTTGAGTCCAGATGGAGCAGATAGTCATTTTATAGGTTTCCATTTCCCCAATTACTGAATCAACATCTGGGTTGCACTGTTGAGCGGTTGGTATCACTGTTGCCTTGCAGTAAGAAGATCCGGGGCTTGAATTCTGGCCTGGGGAGTCTTTCTGCATGGAGTTTGCCAGTTCCTTCAGTTTAAGCCAGTACTCTGGCTTCCTCCCATAGACCAAAAACACGACTGTGAGGTTAACTGATCTCTCTAAATTGTCCTTAGGTGTGCGTGCATAGTTGATCGCTCACTGACCACTGAACATAGGCACCGGCTACCCCATGACCCTTCCAGGAATGGGGTTGGTGTTTGTATATGATGGATGGATGGATGAGTTGATGGATGCGTCTGTAGGGGTCTTACTTTCCAACCTTGTGCAGATATACCATTTTGCCTTTTTGCAATACTTTGGTCTTACCCACGGTGGTAGAGAGGTTTGAAAACCTAACCCTAACCCTACCACCAGAACCCAGTTGGGGTCAGGAATGTCTAAAAGACAATGATCAGGTTTAAAAAACCCACCTAACATGCAAGAAAATCATAATGAACCTTAAATTAAAAATGCCCTGTTTTTCTTCTTCTGGGCTTAGTGACTGAAAGATGCATGAAATGTGGTCTATGAATAAAGTTGACTTGACTTTAGATATTTACACCGTCTCGCATAAATTTCATAAAAGTCTACTTTGTGACACACTCAATCGTAAACAAAAATGTGAAATACATCACTATTTGAAGGATAAACATTTGCCCACTCAAAATACAACCTGCCTTACCAAATTGTGATGTATATATTTTGTCATAAAAGGAGAAGTGATTGAATACTGTTAGATGTGAGAAAAAAAATTAAAGTTTGAAGATTTTTTTTGTGTGTGTTGTAAAATTTTTTGCAAGGCTTTCCATCTTCTTTAAAATAAACTACCCCCTGCATCAGGGAAAGAGGGAAATTGGCACCGAATGTCCGCCTGTCTTTGTCCTTCATTATCCCCGCATCTTTCTCTAAACCCTCGGATTACAGGGAAACATCTGCCTCCCTGCACGTCCACATAAATCTCAATCCTCTCCATGTCCTCCCCCTTCTCTACACCACTCAACCCACAGGACGCTTCATTTTATCACAGCAAAGACAATAGCTAGCCAGGAGTAAAGGTGAGAGAGGATGACTCAGTCAGTAAAGCCCAGTTACAACATTCTCGCATTACTAAAACAAAAGCTGGACAGAACTACTGAACGTAGATTTAGTGACTCAGCGGATTTCATCTTACTCTAATCTCTCTATAGTCGACTGTACTTTTTGCCAAACTGATCAGTGTAACATTTGGCATCAACACCAGCTTTAACAATACAGAAAACAGTTTGAAACAATTTAAGCCTCAGAGATTTATAGGAGATGTGGATCTCATTGAGATGCTGTATTGTGACTTATGGCCTAGATTAGCTATAACGGGCTGGGATGTCCTGACGTTTTCCTCAGCTAATATGCTCGTTTTTGCTCAAGTTTTGGTGTTTACCTGTAATTGGGTCACTTTATTTCACTAGACAAGTTTTTTTAAAAATGATTGGACATTGGTATATGTGAACAATCCTTTTATTGGGCAGTCTTAAAATGTCATTCATGGAGTTGTTTGGCCGCGTCATCATTGAGCTACAACTAAAGCAGAACTCTTCACAGATGAAGCTCCATCCAATCAGTGATTACATCATATCTCAGCGATAGCTTTGGTGTTGAAGTGGGTCTTCTTAGTGTGGGAAGAAGACCCAAGATTAGCCTGTTTTAGAATCAGTCGAAAGGTGTAGAAAATTCTAGAATGGAAACCATTTTAAACAGTGGATCCACTTTAGTCTGGTGAAAGCCAGTCCTTGTTCGTTTCATCGTCTGGACAATTAGCTACTGAAAAACAAAATGCTTTTAAACTTTACTCAATCGCTAACGTTTGCCCATAACGTGGTAGTTGTATGTTATGAAGTTTACCCGAAATTGTTTGTGCTGTAAGCAACCATCCTCCACTATGAAGAGAGAAGTGAAGAGCTGAACAAGATAGCTGCTAATTCAATATTTGGAAATGTGGCCAACGTGGACTGAACGGCTTCGTTCACTTCCTCCAGTGCCATTGTTAAAGCCACAGGTAGACTGCAATTCTTTTTTTTTTTTTTTTTAAGATTTTTTGTGGCTCTAGTGGCCTTTATTTGAAAGTAGTTTGACAGGAAATTAGGGATTGAGAGGGAGAAGACATGCGGCAAATGTCGCCAGGCCGGGAATCGAACCTGCGACTACCAGCATGAGGACTAAAGCCTCCATATGTGGGTTGTGCTTTGCACCTGCGCCACCACAGCGCCCCAGAATGTAATTCTAAAAAAACAACTTCTTCTGTTTGCTGATTGGGCCGGTACTGGTCTACGTAGGGACAAGAGGGGGTTTGGCTGATATACCAGTGAGGTCAGGCCTCCTTTGGGGCTTAACCTGTTCAAGTCTGTGGAAATGACAGTTGACTCCAGGAGAACTCGCCTGCAACAACTCAAAATGTACGCAGGAGCTACTGGTCACCTTCTACACCACCAGTAGTTTTCGTCCATCGCTGTGTGGTTTGACAGAAACAGACTACAACAAACATGGAGGATCATCAGGGCTGACCTTACCTCCATCCAAGGGCTAAGAGCAGCTGACATCTGCACAGACCCCACTCATCCTGGACACAAACTGTTTAGACCTTTACCTTCAGGTCTGCCCAACGCAATAAAGTCAGAATTATTATTTTTTCCCCCAATGGCTCTAAACCTCTTTGATATTTCTAACAGGGCGATATGAACTTAAAGTTTTATCACAATATTTTGCGATACCATGGTGATAATGATAGAAGTGAGTAAAGAAGTGTGGTTTGTTTCGCTAAACAGCAGACAGTAACTTTATTTTCAAATTTATTGGTATTTATTGAAGCTTTTACTGAATAAACAGTGGAGAAAATAGTAAAGCTGTCAAACCAGACTATAAAGACAGTTTCTTTTTAAACATCATTCAATTGGGAATTATTGTAACAATGATAAATCTATATTTTTATGATAAAAAATGTATCACGATAAATGATAAACAATACGATAAATGCCCATCCCGAATTTCTAATTTTAATTTCTTTAGAAGCTATAAATGACAAAATAATAATAATTTACAGCTTTTAGAAAGAAAACTAAATTGGCATCACCAGTCTCAAGTTTTACAAAATTGTAGACAGTAAATCATTCACAGAAATCCCTGACTGGAGATCGTGGCAGTGAGCCAGGTTAGTGTGGTGAACCAGTGAGTTTGGACGGCACGCTTTCTCATATGTCATAATTTAGTTTGATGACTATAATTAGAACCCAAATTAAAGCACGCCACGCAAGAGAAAACCATCTGCTTCAAACAGGGCCGCGAAGAACCTCGGGGTATCGCACCAAATCAAGAAAACAATAACTCGCCTCTCAACACTAAACTAATTCTCCAATGAGAAAGAGTGACTGATTTTGTTTCCTTGATCAGGAATATTTTTAAGTAAACATCAGCTGTGCACTTCGTCAAGAAGCCGTTGAGTGAATTCCCACAGCTCCTGTTCTGCCTTCCCAACCATTTCCTCAAGACATCACCGAGGACGATTCTGTCCACGCCGTCTTTTCTCTGCAGCAGCGCTCCTCGAGGCTGACGTGTGGCTCCCGTCTCCTTGGGTTGAGACAGCTTGACGCCGTCAGCACATCCTCATTCTTTTCCGCCACCACCGAGAAAGCATAAATATCGCCTCTTACTTTTTTTTTCTCCCCCTCTGAAGCGGAGAGGAAAAAAATATTCCACTTTACCCTTCAGTTTTTGTCAGACGCTTTTCGTCCACCTCCGCGTGCCTATGGGATCCAGACTAAGCTAAGCTGATTATTTGCAAGTGGGAAAAAAAAAAAAAACATAAAAATATCACCGCCTTTGCAACCTCTTGCCTCCGCTACTGACAACAACTGCTGACTCTTTGCTGTTCACAGCAGTCGGTTCGCCGTCTCGGCGTGTTTCATCACAACAAACCGTCATCGGCAGCAAGCACAACATGACTGCCATTCCCTCTTGGCTCGGCAGCGCTCACGCTGCTCTCATCAACATGACGCGTCATCAAAATTTAACATCACGCCCCGTTTTCCTGCCTTCGGATCCAGAAAGAACATTTATCTCCTGTTTCTGAAAAGTTCCTCGTAGTTTCCTTACTATGCTATACATTGGCTCACAAGAAGAATTTCGGGCGTTGTGTGTATGCAAGATTCATTTTACGTAAAAAGAAAAAAAACAAAAACAAAAAAAAAACGTTTGATATGGTGGACAGGTCTGTGTTAAAAATGCACCGATCAACCAGCCAGGGATCGGAATCAGCCGATATTTGTCTCAGATCTGCTCTGATTAATTATTGGTTGGTTAAAAAGTTTTTTTTTTTTTTAAATGGATTTCTTTTCTTCAATCCTTTAAGAACTTTAACCGTTTTCTGTTTATGGAACCTGAAACCTGCCTTGATTGATAAATGGGAATGTTTTTGTAATTCCTTTCACTTACTTACTTTCACTTGGATTCAGAACTGCTACGACTGTTCAACATGCAGCAAACATTTCTTTTTCTCTTTTATGTGATGCGATCACATTAAAAAAAAAAAAAAATCTGTCCGACATCTGAACCAACCGGTCGGATGACAAATAAAACCAGAAATCGGTATTGGCCCTGAAGGTTAACGCACATTCTTGTTTTATTCTCTGAATGCAGAAGTTGCTCAGAAGCTAGAAGTTGATCTTGTAACCTGTGGGTTGCTGGTTCAAACCTTCGCTCTGTCACTTCATCTGCTTTACCTGCCGGCGGAGGCTAACGTGTAGCTTCTGTTTTTCTGCCATTTTGTGGTAGATTTTCTCCTTCCTGGTGCCATGTTAAATGACGCTAGATTCTATGGTTGCTATATACGAGACTGAATCATTAACTCTACCCCTCTGTGCTGAACAGCTGATATTAGATGATGAACGATATATCGGTACTAGCGTCAGTCTTGGCTGATATTTGTCGCTTTTTAACATATCGGTAATAAAACGGAGTCGACATTAACAACCATTATTTATTTAAATGTTGGGTGGTAGTTTTCTTCTAAAGTCTCTAAAGTGTAGTGAAGTAAATAAATACACTGGCAAATATTGGTTATTAGCCAAAAAAGCAAATATCAGATATTGATATCGGCCCAAATGTTCATATCGGCGCATCCCTTGTTTTAATGCAACATGATGAATCGGCATGATGTTTTTAGATTAATCACAAGTTTGTTTGTTTTTTTTTATAAAGACTTGCACTTTGTTCCTATCAAATCCTCTAAACCCATAAGAAGTTGCCACTTTTTGTTTTTAAACAGGAAGACCATATCCTGTAAATGAATAACTATTCTCTGCCACAAAATCCAACATCCAAGGCGAACAATGGAGGCCCGTACGATGTGAGATTGAGTTTTAGATTATCTCCCCCGCCCCCCATTTTCTCTGAGTCCTTGTGACTGACGTCTGAGTGAACTTCCTCGGACAGCCACTCCCGCAAAGACTGACAGGCACAGCTCGACGGAAAGACGAACGCCACAGCAGGATGAATTATTTAGGGAAGATGGCCAGGATAACTCTTCCTTCACGGCCCTTTCTAACATCTTTATGCTTTATTAACACACGTTTGAGGGGTTCCAACCAAAACCTGAACACAGCTAGCGGTTTTTACGAAAGAGGTTACAGTTGCTGATGATTAAGTTAATCAGCAAACTGCACTTCGAGACTTTCCCAACTCTTATGAAGTAAGTAGTTCCTCAACTTTTCAAGCCCTGCTTATGCATTTTGTTTTGGATTTTCCAACACCTGGTAGGAACCAGGTGGTCTATGGTTTGCTCCTGTTGTGTATTTATGATTTTATGAGTTTGTGACTGATAAAGTCGATGAATGATGATTAGCAAAGGATAGAGAGGGAAAAATAATAATTGGAACAGGGAGTTGTATGAATTTCAGAAAGGTTAAGGCCATACTTTAAAACAATAATAGGTTACTCTTAACCTATTATTGTTAACAACAGACCAACAATAATAATAATGCTCTCATATATTAAGGTAATCAAAGAAAATGAATGCTTCATTTGATGCTGTACTGTATTATTCTGTTAATAAAACCCAACGTGGCTCAACTACGGTCAAAACACTCCAACATCGGCAAATATCAAATATCAAAGATTTTCCTTCCTTAAAACTAACAGTCTTGATAAAATATTTTTTT
This sequence comes from Girardinus metallicus, assembly GCA_903067095.1. NCBI lineage: Eukaryota > Metazoa > Chordata > Actinopteri > Cyprinodontiformes > Poeciliidae > Girardinus > Girardinus metallicus. The sequence continues at coordinate 20,992 of CAEGAE010088985.1, read as the reverse complement.
CTAGAAAAACAACTGGAAAAGTAATAATAATAATGGACAGGAAATGGACAAAAGAGACTGCTCAGTATCACCAAATATCTGCCATGGAGCACATGGAGCAATCTGTGTAAGCCTTTATTCCACCGAGTCAAAGCATTTCTGAACGAAGCGATCCCGAGGAGACGGCAGACTTGGGATGGAACCACGCTTTGACTGATGCGGTGCCTTGTAAACGCACTCACACCTCTTGAAAGTTTCGACACAAACTGTCATCTTTTTTATTTGGATTTTACGCGACAGACCAACACAAAGTGTGACGGGGGAGCAAAAAAGATGCTTTTTGGTTTTCTAAATTGTTTATGAATGAAAAACAACCTGAAATAGTCTTCAGAAGAGAACATTTAATAGAGTTTCTGTGTCTGTAGTTCAGTGCCAATATATTCTCAGATGCAGAGGTTTGCTCGAGAACATTAGAGAGGAAACGGCATAGTGAAGAAACACAGCAGGACTGCTCAGGCTATAAAACAATATGCCAAGTCGGGCTGAACGATAAATCAATTTTAAACAAAATTTCTGTTTTTGAAGATTTCATTTCTGGGGGGAAAAAAAAAAATCAAAAATCAAAAATGCGAAAACGAACATCGTCCAGCAATAAATTTTCACTTACACATTATAGACGAAAAATGAAGCTAACTAGCTAGCCAGCTAACCTTTTTTATAGCTCAAAAGGTAGCTAGCTTTTTAGCTGCCTTTTTTCATAGCCGGGTAGCTAGAGCTAGCTAGCTCAAAGAATTTGCCTTAGTTAGCTAAGAGGTAGCCTCAACCCCCTCATGAATGCCTGACAGAAAAGTCCTGAAACAAAAACTATATGAGAATAAATAGTTCTGCCACTGCAGGACGCATTTAAGGCTCATTTAAATTGTTTTACGTACTTAAGACATTTTAAGGCTTTTATTTTAGATACATAAATGTAATACTTTCTAAGGATGCGCTAACCAATGCAGATGTCTTTGCCACATATTTAAGGTGTGGATAAATGTAGCACAAAGAGACCTTACCTTGATCCTTGGCATGGTGACAGTGGGAGGTCTTGCCTTGGCCACGAAGCTGTGGGACGAGCCTTTCTCCACCAGGTACCGGGTGTAGGGCATGTGGGACCCCCCGTCGGGTCCAAACACGAAATCATCTCGGAGGGCATCCACCACCATGAGGACGACCCTCCTGAACAGGGGCTGGGGCAGGCGGGTGGAGTTGGAAGGGCTTCCTGTGAGGTAAGAACATCTCAGATGAGCTTGACAGACAGGTAGACAGGTAGGTAGGGGAAGGGAAGGGTGATGCTGTGGGCTCTCACCTGTCAGCGGCTCTGCGGGTAAATCCGACAGCCTGCTCTTGGAGGAGAAAGAAGACTTTACAGGAACAGGGAAGAAGCCCCTCAGGAAGAGGGCAACGCCGAGCACTTCAAATATTAAAATGAAGCAGGCGAACACAGACGAGCGGACTCTCATGGTGGTTTACGGGGCGACTAACTTATCTGAATGGGACAACTAGCTGACGACACATAGGAGCTGCAGCTGCCACGCATCACAGGGACAACCCGCCAAGCTGCGTGTTACCCCGCAACATGTCCGTCCCTCAGGAAAAGTAGCAAACAGTCAGTAATTGTACGTATATTTGGGATAGAAACACTAATACCAGTTAGCAATGTAGCCATTCATTTTAGCTTCCGCGTTGATAAACTACGGCAGGCGACAGAACCAAACAAGACCAACGCGCTTTTTAAAAGAACTCTTGGAGTATGTTTTTGTTTGCGTCAGCCTGAACAAATGCACTAAGCAGGTACAGAAAGGGATTAGAGCCACTGTAAAAAAAAAAAAAATAATAAAAAAAATGTGTCGTAGTTTATCTCAGAATTTTCTGACTTTTATCTCAGAATTTAATTTCAGATTATCCCGATTTTAATCTGAGAATATTCAGACTTCAGTCTCATAGTTTGGATTTTTCTGCCCTCAGAATTCAGACTTTAATCTCAGAATTTTCTGCCTTTTATTTTAAAACTCTGAATTTGATCTCAGCAGGGGAACTTGACTTGCTGGATGTACATGTCAGATTTAAGTGACCTTTTACGTGGCAGAGGATGTCAAAGTATGATATTAATCTCAAAATTCTGAGAAAGAAGTAAGGAAAGCTAAAACTATACCTTACCCGGAATGTTTAGTCAAAGCAGTGGCCATTCCAGTTGCGGCGTTTTGCCTATTTTATGTCTTCCCGGTTCAATAAACCTGATTTAAACATGGGTTCTCTGCAAAACTGTGACAACCAGAAGAAGTGATTCAACTGTTTAAATTCAGCATCAGAGGTGGAGAAACTCTAAAAAGTTACAGAAGAGGATTTGCAGATCTAAGGTTCTACGATTATGAGATTGCAAACTGAAAAAAATGTAACCCTATCATATTAAAGTTTTAGTTCTGCCCTTAGAGGAGAAAGAACAAAGACTATCTAAGTTTTAACTTAAAAAAAAGAAAGGAGCACGTTAAAACAATGATTAGAGGACTAGACTACCTGTATGTTCATGTCTGAGCCTCTGCTGCCATCTGCTGGGAGGATTTAGTCACTGCAAGACAGCGTCGTTCACACCAGTTCCCCGGGTTGGGCTTTGATTTATGCTCCATTAACGTTCATTCCTATAATTACATACTCGCAAAAAGTAAATAGTGGTGAATATCAAAGTAATACACATCATAAAAATTATATCTATATTCCTGCCTTAGTAGTTAGAATTTATTCCTGGTTCCCTTGAGTGTTAACGTCCAATAGCATATCTTGATTTGATATTTTATGGAATTTTAATAACAGCTAAAGTTGTGGAGTGTTAACCTGACTTCTTAATACCTTTTTTTTTTAACATTTCATCCTGCTCTTCCATAAAAACCAGAATTACAGACTGGAAGACCCATAGTTGTTTCTCCCACCCGAGTTGTGGATCTCGTGTGGCACATTTTTCCTGAACACTTCCATGTTTTAACAAGCACTAACTTATGGTGTTCACTCTTTTTCTTTTTAACAATGCAAATAATGAAATTGCATGACTTCTTATCCTCTAAATGTGTATTAAAATGTCAACATGTTTGAGAAAAATGTCTAATTTTATTTTTATTTTTGGTACTGTGTCCATTTTTGATTAGAGAAATGTAAACAAAGCATCAGAAAGGGAAAAAAAAAAAATTAATAAAAACTAGAAGAGATTGCCAAAGTAAAAAAAAAAAATTTAGCAATTCCTTTATTTTTTTGATTACAGCAAAATGCATAAATAATGGATTAAAATGATGTTTCATTTTTCTTTCCTCTTCAGAACACTAATGAAGGCGTCTTTTGGAACATCGACGTTCCCGATGCGCCGCATCTTCTTTTTACCCTCGGCTTGCCTCTTCAGCAGCTTCATCTTCCGCGTTATGTCGCCTCCGTACTGCAAAAGACGAATGAGGATGAGAACGACTTGAGTCAAGTTATCACACAAGACGACAGAAACCCTTCTACTTACACATTTCGCGAGAACATTTTTCCTGAATGCTTTCACTCTGAAAGAGGAACACAGCACCACGTTTATTCCAAAGCACTATTTATTGATTGTTGTTCTATGTCCAGAATTTTGCCGACGAACGGAGCAGCTCGGGGCCAAATTGGTCTCCAGATCAGTGCTACTTACGTTTCTCTTGCTATGACTTTACTTCCAATGGCTGCCTGTATGGCGATCTCAAACATCTGCCTGGGAATGGATTCTTTCAGGCGCTCACACATGGCTTTCCCCGTACTGTACGCACGTTCCCTGTTAGGAAAACCCAGTCAGAAGATACAAGTATTCAAAAAAAAAAAAACACTTAATTGTGCATAAAGACAAATTTTGCTGAACGATAAATTGTTTGAGAAATGAACAATTTCTTGAACAATGTTGTTGTTTTGGAGACCATTTTCAAGTAATATATATTGATAATGGCATTATGCAAGTTCGGCCTCTAAAAGAATAGTGAACTTCAATTTCGTACAGAACACATAGCGATGGAACTGTAGGATTAGAATAACTGTCATATTATTCAAACTCCACAGAAACCAATTTAATCAAAAACCAACCGAGAAAGTATGAAAGTGCTGCAAAGTAGCACCAAAGTAACAAGTACAACCATCCCCAGAACATTTCAACACAACGAAGACTTGACTGCACCTGTGTACGATGGTGGTGAGTTCCTCCACCGGCCGGCCATTCAGTAGAATGTCCATCTTTATCAAATCGGCAGCCTGGTAATCTGCATTCTCATAGTCAAAGCTGTGGAAGCAAGAGACGGTGAGAAGAACGCAAAGCTTTCAGAGTTACTTCAGAAAAATAAACCAGGTCTTGAACTGCCAATCAAATGGGAATGACAAGAAAAACAACTGAACTGGAGGAAAATTATATTTTATAAGAAAACTGAATTTCAAACAGTTATTACCGTCTTTTATTAGCATAAAGGGATCATTTTTTTCACAATATGCAGCATTTGCTCTAACTCACGACTGCCTTCAAATGCAGCCTAGCTTATTGGCATGATGTCCCTCTCCCCCCCCAAACATCATGTTACAATTTTTATTTGTTATGCCCTCCGCTTTTCTTGTCAACACATCCTCGCCTTGTCCCTCATTCATAAACAGCTGAATGAGGGACATTAAGGTGATAACACGAGGAGCTTGTCGAGTGTTTATATTTCTAAACAGAACCGCATAAAGTACATTTGGCGTCCCAAACCCGACTCTGTCTGAACCGTGTCTCTTTCTCTATCTGGTGCAGCCGCCATCTTTCTTCGCGGCGCCGCTTAAGAATGACCAGCGGCGCCCTCTGCTGGTTGGCGGCCGAACTACACAACTAAAAGAAGGCGTAAGCGGACATCCTCAGTTAATCGATAACCAATTTTAATCTGATTAATTGACAATTAACCGTTAGTCTATTAATTGCTTGTATCTCTAATATGTTCTTTAGATATTAAAATACATAAATATACTAAGTGGTAAATGTGAAATTAGCACTCGGACAGTTTTAATGGAAAAGAGTAAGAAGTCCCAATATGTCCTCAAATTAACGCTAATCCAGAAGCAGCTGGAACCAGTCAGTTGTAGTTACAGCTGCGCATAAATGTCTGAAAATCCTGAGCGTGAGGACTTACTTATTTTTACCGTCCGCAGATTGGTAATTAATAATTCACTTTCCTCAATAAACACACGACTAAACATAGCAAATTTGTCCCTTTTAAGTTTCTCCTGGTTTTTCTCTTGATGTACAAAAACCAGCCGTTGTTTTGAGCTGCATGCTGTGACCACCTACAGTTTACCTGGCGTATCCGGATGACATTGATTTGAGGAGGTCGTAGAAGTCCACAACGATCTCATTCAGGGGGAAGAGATACTTCAACATGACACGCTGCTCGTCAATGTACACCATGCTCTTCTGCACCCCCCTGCGACTCTGAAAGGTAAACCACAGCTTTCTTTTCCGAGGCTTTTAGTTTTGCTTTTGTCACAAAGTCGAGCTTAAAAGCTCATTTTCTGACCAGCAGATTTTTTAGTTTTCTAAACTGGTATGTTTATGTATGCACAACTGCATCCGTAGTGAGTTTTAATTCATCTCTTTAGCATTTTACTCCCATCCTTCTTACCAAGCACAGGCTCATGATCTTGCCGGTGTAAGCGTCTGGAGCCAGAATCGTCCCCAGCACCGTGGGCTCCAAATATTCAAACACGACCGATCTGTCTGGGAACTGAGCCGGGTTCACTATTGTTACCTCCTCGGCGCCGTGCTCCTGTGAGGAGAACATGGACGGGTTTCAGAGGTCCTGATCACATATAGCAGGCTTCGTTAAGGAGAAAGTCGGGAGGAAAAATACCTTAAAATTGGAAAAAAAAAAATGTTCATCTATAACCAGGTGGAAATTATATCATGATTTTTGATAAAAAGGATCAAAATCTGCAAATATCTTATACTTGAAATGAGACAAAAATAACTTACAAGTCACTTTTCAACAAGATACAGGAGCTTGTTTCAAGTAAATAATTATTGAATATGGATTTTAAAGAAAAGTACTAGTACTTTTCAAAAATCAATATTAAAGAATTATTGACTTAAAACCAGCTCTAATCTTGTGCTGAAAAGTTATTTTTGTCTGTATTACTTGAAGTGCATTAAGACATTCACACTAAAACCAAGACATTAATACTTTGTAAGATTTTGTGTTTTTGCAGTGCATGTCATTTAACATGATGATAACGTATGAAATAGTTATTAAACTTACTTCAGGGAAAACTACTTAGAGGTTGTAGCTGCTCACCCATAAATAACAATTCATTAAAGTTTTCTCCACATTTCCAGTGAAAATATTGACAGAGTCAACTTGGAAGAAGCTGCTTGACTTGCTGTGTGAAGCAGCCAATCAGACGCCAGGGCCTCCTCTGACCCCGCCCACTCATTAAATACTTATGGGTGGAAGTTTAATGGCTAAAGTTGATAGTTTCAGCAAAAGAACATGAGATAATTTCTTAAATCTTATAATAATAATAATAATAATAATAATAATAATAATAATAAAAGCAATGCAGTTAATTGAGGCACATATAACTAATTCTACATTTCTAAAATATTTCTATATTTATTTCCAGTTTTAATAAAACGACACATTTAAATAAGTATTACAGTGTTATTTATTTTTTTTATTTATTATTTATTGTAATTTGGCACTTTTCACTCTCCATAACAAAACATCCCTGTCAACCAATCTCTGCAGTAAAAGACGTTTGTGCAAGAAGCGGCTTCTACCTTGATGAGCTTCGCCGAGGAGAGGATGGCCTTGTAGGGCACGGTGGGGGAGGTCACTATGACCGACGCGTTGTACTCCTGCTCCAGTCTCTGATTGAACACCTCCATGTGAAGAAGACCCAGAAAACCAAGTCTGCAGAGGAGGACACTCGACTAAACACAACTAGAAAACAGGTGCAGGAAGCAGGAAAGACGTCTAAGGCCACGTTCACACAGCAGGTCTTGACGCTCAGTTCAGATTTTTGCATGCGGTCGTTCAATCTGCTGATTAAACGCGAGCGCCATCAGAAGAAGGATGTCGACGTCACACAGCAGCGCACCGTCTACGGAAGAAATGACGGACGGAGCCGTTTGTGGGTCGATTTTAAAGTTTATTCGGCAACGAGAGCCGACGCATAATCTACACAGGATCACAGCAACAGCAAAGAAATTGCGACGAAGGGATCAAGATGAGATGCCAGTAGAGCAGATTTCATTCATAAGTTCACAATCATAATTTTCAGCCGTTGTTTACGTCCCGATTTAAGGCGCCTGGCTTTTTCTGGTGTAGAATTATGACACACGTCTCAAGTCAACAATGTAAAAGTTGGATAAAATGTGACGTGACCGTACAGACTGATGGCACTTTCAAAGCTATCGGATATGCATCTGAATTAGTTCTACGTATGGATGCGGCACAGATTGGATGTTTTTCCGCGTGAAAAGGTCAGAATTGATGTGAAAACGTCAAACATAGGTCACAGTTTGAGGGGCGGAAAAAAGAAGCAGACTGTGGCCTTATTACCAACGTTTTCTCCTTGGTACAAATCCTGACCCCATCCTCTGTCTCACAACCCAGAAGTCCATTTTTCCTCTAATTGAAAAGCGCTGGTTCTGACCTCCAGCCTGCTCCCAGGGCCAGACTGCTGTCTCTCTGCACTGTGACACTGGAGTCATTCAGGGTCAGCCTCTCAATGGCGCTCCGCAGGGCCGGGTACTCTGACTGGTCCATTGGGTACATGCCTGAGGAGCAAGAAACGACCAAAGGAGCACATTAGCAGCCACGCTGGACTCTTCACTGAACGCCCCACAAAAACAAAACTTGACTCAGGGGCCAAGAGCAGAACAACTTTTAGACGGTTCCCCGCCTCTAGTTTGAATCCGAGTTTACTTTTTAAAAGCGGAAATCTAGGAGAGTCTTACCGGCGAACACCATGGCTTTGGCAGGCTTAAAGCCTGGAAGAGCTTGGACCGGCTGCTCCTGGCAGTATAGAGTGTCGCCAATCTGGGCCTCCTTCACGTCCTTCATCCCCGCAATGATGTAACCCACCTGGCCTGCAAAGCTAGAGAACAGCCATATTGGTATTAGCACGAGACGCTAACGCAACGTTTGGATAAAACCTTTTATTACGTTGGCCGAAATTGTCCATCAAAGGTGATTGGGGGCCAAAAAAAAAAATAACTTACATTTTTTGTTAAAACTCAAGAAATACTAAAACAACAGCAAAATAAACTTATACTTAACTAATTAAAAGAATACAGCAGAGATTTGTAGGAAAAGATGGTGCAGATTATTGTGAATCAAAATAAGGTTTTGCACGTTTGCCCCGTTAAAAGAAAAATCTCAAATGAATATATGTTTTGAAGGTTCAGCAGTTTTCCATTTTATTTTCCAGACTGTAAAAGGTTTGACTGGCAAAGAAGAAAATGTAAGCTAAAGACCAGTAGGTCGGCCTACAGTTTCTGCGTAGCGTGCTCCTCTGGCCGCAGCAGGCCCAGCTCGTTGACTTCGTAGGTTTTACTGAGATGCGCCGACACGATCTTGTCGCCCTTCTTCACCCGACCTCCGACCACGGCAATGTTGGCCACCACTCCTCGGTAGTGGTCGAAATTGGAGTCAAACACCAGAGCTTTGAACGGGTCGTCGACGCTCCCTCCAGGACTGGGGGGAAAAGAAGGAGAGCGTGAACAAACCGAGACAAAACGGGACTTCACGCGAGAGACGGAGAGAACTAACTCGCCGATCTTACTGCGGGATCCTTTCGACGACCGCCCGAAGAACCGCCTCCACGTTTGTTCCCAGCTTGGCTGAAATCTGACGCACAGGAGGAGACGTTTGTGAGGAGTGAGTGGGTGAAATGTACGGGGAAACAGAGCACAACTTTTACCCTGATGCACTCCTCGCGTGGGATATCGAACACCTTCTCGATCTGTGATTCCACTCGCTCCGGGTCAGCGTTTTTCAAATCAATCTGAGGAGACGGAACAAAGTCACCTTTCCTTGTACAGGCAACTCCCAGTGGGAAGCTCTGAAAGTACCTTGTTAATCACAGGTATGATAGCCAGCTGGGCTTCGAAGGCCAGGTAGAAGTTGGCGACGGTTTGCGCCTGAATGCCCTGTAAGAGACAACAACAGATGAGAGACCTCACATCATGCAGGAAAATAAATCCTCGGAAAGTCAATTAATACATATTTATTACTTGATTGGCATCAATGATCAACAGGACGCCTTGGCAAGCGGAAAGTGAACGGGACACCTCATAGCTGAAGTCGACATGGCCCTGGAGAAAAAGCAAACCTGCATTCAAACGAATTCATAACACAAGACAGGGCTTCCCCCAGTGTATTATAAGCCTGGAGGGCCACCAGGCTTTACTTGTGCCCCCACCAGGCTAAGCATAGCTTATTTATTTAAGTCTTTTTCAAATGTTTGCATTTTCTAAGACCTTACAGTTGGTGTTCAGATGTTAATCTTTCAATCTTTCAATAACACATGATTACCAAGTGATATTTTCAAATTTCCTGTCAACTTTAAAAAATTTTTAACTCAAAAACACGACGGGCCGCTGGATGAATGACCGCCCTGGCGCCCAACCACCAGGCTTAGCAAGTTTTCCTGGGGGAAACCCTGCAAGATATCTTTCATATTTAGTCACATTACAACAAATGTGACTAAATATGGTGCTTGGGTTGGAAACACATTTTGAACTGTGAAGAAGTGGGACTCTACCGGCGTGTCGATGAGGTTCAGGAGATACTCCTGTCCGTCGTGGCTGTAGAACAACGAGGCCGTCTGGGCCTTCACGGTGATCCCTCGCTCCCGCTCCACTTGAAGCTTGTCCAGGACCTGCTTGTTCTTCTCCGTCTTTGCGATGGCGCCTGTTTTCCAACCGTATCAACAGTAACAGACAATTCCAGTACAACAGACACACATGCTTAAGTCACATTTCCAAACACGCCGACAAAGCGGCAAAGAGGACAATGACGATAATGATCAATAAACAAAACAGGACCAAGAACAGAGCCCTGGGGTACGCCAGATGTGATGGCAAATGTCTCGGACCGAAGCAATTTGGTTCGATTTGGAGAAATCAAATCGAGTTTTACAAAGAAATGTAATAATCAGCAAAACAAAGGTCCACATTCAGAGGTGTGAGACTCTGTGGAGCTTTCTACCTGTCATTTCCAACAGCCTGTCAGCCAAGGTGCTTTTTCCATGGTCGATATGGGCAATGATGCAGAAATTTCTGATTTTGTCCACAGGAAACTTGGACAGGTCGACAACATCCTTAGGAACAACAAAAGAACAACTAACTCTGTTAACTGTAAAGGAAACGTATTAAAACATCTCATATTTACTAACAGTAATCCATGCATGGTTGCCTTAACTGACTGTGAGGTGGGTTTGTTACCTTGGCTGGCTGTGTGCTTAAGCTCCGGAAGCTGCTGGAGAATACAGGCAGACTTTTCGTCCAGCGGTGTCTCAGCACCCTGTAGCAAATGTTGTGGCTCGGTATTTTCCTCCTACACACTTTAAACGGTAAAACCCGTCCTAACAGAGAAATGTCGCAGAGCTGTTTGACTAGAAAATAAGTCATATTTTCTAGAAACCTCACAGCATTATTATTATTATTATTATTATTATTATCAGGGAAGGATAAATGCTAACAAGCCCCCTCAAAGGCTACTTGCGCAGCATTAGCAAGGTTAGCAACATGCTAACATAACAGAAGCAGCTAAGTGAGACCTTAGTGAACAGTGTGCTTCAATAAAATAACACCCATAACAACACAGCTACGCTATAAACAACAGTAGTCCTTGCATGAGCTTTCAGGGGGCTGACATTTTGGGTTACAGGTCAGCGGCAAAGAATTATGGGAAATGTATTTCTTTCGAACCAGAACGCGGGGAAAAAAATGTTAATTTGAACCACTTCACTTGAAATGAGTGACTTAGTTTTTCAAAATGTCGAAAGGCAGATTAAACAAGCACAATGGTGGGCAACTTTATTATCTTTAAAGAAATTAGCAACATTTTGAGGGAAAACCGCTTCATTCAGCTGCATGATATTGTGTTTCTTTTCTAAATGAAAACTATAATTTAGTTTCTCGTTTACGTGTTTATTTTGGCGGAAAGCAGGGAAGGAATTAACTGCATCACCTGGAAATGACAACGTTGTGCAAGGGAGCCTATTTGTAGTTGCACGACGCATTTATTAGCTTTCAACACGTCTGACAGTTGTTGGTCCCGCCCACTCAGCCTGTCAGATGTGGGATAAAAATTGACATCAGTTGCTATGACAACGACGCTGCCTTGAATAGATTATTGCTTTTCTTCTTTGAGCAAAAATAATAAGCATCTATTAGCCCTGGACGCGGCTTGTCATGGTATTTATTATTTTTTCCTTTACAATTAAAATCTAGAAGCATTGTTCTAGAGAATGCATATTTTTCTATGTGAGATAATAGAGCAACCCTCTTGAAGACATTTAATTAATACATTTTTTTATTTATATATTTACATATGTATTTGTTTTCACTTTGCCCCACACATAAAATGATGCTTGGAAATGTTTCTGGACAACATCTGCAAGCAAATGATAAACCAGACCAGGACAAACAAGTTCAGAGTCACAATATAAACAGCATTAAAAAAAAAGAGGCAAAGGGGAACCAGGAAGTTAATTGCTCTCAAACCTCTTTATTTATATTTTGCGGCTAAAAATATCTTTAACGTCAACATGTGGAAATCTCAGCCATTTCTGCTCGACCTACACAGTGTAGAGCTGGTGATTTTATTTTATATTTTTGATTAATAATTGGATATTTAAAGGTGCATAATATGTTTTTTTTGTTGTTGTTTACAGAATTTGAACTAGGTGAATTGAAAACTAAGCTGCTTGAGAACTTCTGAGTAAAAATAATTTACAGAAAAAATAGTTTTTCCATCTTAAATTCAAATTGTAAATATATTTTTTTGTAGTTTTGGCTTCATTAGTGTTTTGAAGCCACACTAACGTGTGGCAAATGGCCGTTTTTGGAGTTGACGATTAATCATTTACTAAATTAGTTGCTGATTATTTGAATAATCTATCCATCACGATTAATCGCACCAGTTCGACTACGCTGTGTGGATTTAGCACAAAAAGCCCATACAAAAATAAGTAAATAAATAAACAAAATTAGTTATTGTAGGGTGACAAAATGTTCAAAAGCTTAAATGGAGCGAGTCGTTTAGCAATAAGTGTTTTAAAAGTGTTAGAAATGAAAGTTTCCGCCAGAATGCTCTTTAAATGTATCAAAAAGACTCTTTTCGCTCGAATGCCGCGATCTGACATTTCCTAAAACCCCTGCAAAGGCCGTCAATTATGTGGATTTTTGAGGCGTGTCTGTAAGCAGCCACGCGGCGTTGAACGACCAGCGAGATACTTCCCGTCCATCAGCAGAGATTTCAATCTCTGGGCAGACAAGCGGGGTCAGCCGTGGACTGAGGAGGAGGCGCGGCTCGAGAAGGAGGTCAGGAAACGAGCCCCGCATCACAGCTCAGTGCCACCGGGGCTCTTTGGCTAAAGAATAATGGTTGTTGGCAGCATCGAGTCCTGCAGAGGAACAGAGGAGCTGCTTGGCTCATGTTCCAGAGAGATGAGGGCGAAACGCTGCTACCAAAAAGGAAAAAAAAAAAAAAATTAGGTTAGTTGAATAGGCAAAAAAACTAAATTATTTATTCACTTATTCTACTTTTTACCATTTTATAATGATATTATTGAACCAGAGATGTCGACTTGTTTTCTTTTTTCTTTTTATAATAAATCTACAAGAACGCCAGAAGCAATGGCTTACAATATATCGGGAGTCTAATCTGCAGCTGCCGTTTGCCTCCGTGTGGCGTCAGCGAAAGCATCACAAAAACAGACAGGAAGAGCTGGGAGAATGTGTTTTATTAAAAACAACTGTGCACTAAATCAGTCCTCCGTCTCCTGAACAGCCATCTTCACCTGGAATGTTTGAAGTTTCTGCCTGGATGCCAGAGAAAAGGTCGAGCCGTATCTCCTGATATGCCAAATGAATCTGCATGCAAAGTCTGTTCAAACGAGTGAACAAATGGGGCAAAATTAAATATGTTAAGCTGTAAAGTAAAATCGTAGCACTTTATGAGAATATATATGAGGCTGGATAGGATTTTTCACACAGTGCCAGACAAAAATCATCAACAAATGTTTTATACCATACATTTCTGTAACTCGGGGAGGATAAATTAATCCTTAAACTTTATGGACCTCATGACACAGACATGGATTTAACTTCATATTCAGATTGTTTTTCTCGTGCCAGATGTTGGTGAAGCAGAACAACTGGCAGCTCCTGCTCTGTTTTGATGCTAATGGAAATAAATGACATGACAACCGCGTGTACCTTCTGATTTTCCTCTAAAGCTCGACAGCGTCCTTTCACTGCAGGCCACAAACACAAACGATTAGCTGGATGTGAGAGAAAAACAAAAAACAACAAGAGATATCTGACCCTTTTTTTTTTTTTTTTTTTTACTGGAGTTAAAAATTGCGTCTATAACGTTTGGATATTTGCGGTGTCGCTCTCAGATATCTAAGGATTTCCTGACTTGTCTTCGGCGACATTGAAACATGGTGGAAACAGTGAACATTTCAGAAGAAGACATTCTGATTGAAGCGACGATGTCAAGGGAACATCCCTCCCACCGCAACAAATCTCAACATCACTTATGGAGAACACAACTGTTACATTTCAAAGGTTAACAAAAAAGCAACACACGCGCTTCTTCTACATTTCTGTTGCATCCAGTACACTTTTCTGCCTCCTGTTCCTCCTTTTGATTGTCTTTTTTTCCTTTGCTTAATGCAAAAGCAGTCAGTCATCTCAAATCCACAAAAATGTTTTAGCCTCTTTTTTTTATATCTTTTTTTTTTGTTGCTTTTTTCAGTGACTGACAACCGAATTAAAAAAAATATATCAACATGACCTCTGTGTAAAAGTCACTGTAAGGTTTAAGCTGGCCAGCAGGGGGCGACTCGTCTAACTGTAAACAGAAACGGAAAGCATCCTCTCCTTTCTTTTAAACCTTTTTGCCAAGGAGTTTTTCCATCTCACCATTTTAATAAAAATCTGCATCATTTACACTAAAAAGAGACAGCAACCTAGACGAGTTTATGGTTTTGATGATGTCTAAATTGAGTATGAAAGACGTTCTGCCACCCTCTTCCATTTCGTATCGATGTTTGCTTCACTCAGTTTTTAAGCTATTCAAGAAATTAAGATTAATAATAACAGAAACACTTCAATCTTAGAATTTATCTGTACATTTTTCTGAACGCGTCATATTTCATCCTAAATTTATTGATTTTGTTCTGTTCTTTGTTTTGGCTGTCCAACTTCGAGTGATCTCCCACTGGGATTTTTCTTCCTTCTTTTCTTTTTTGCTGACAATTAGTTTAAAACTGGAACAAAATCTCTTCAAGGGAAGACAGAATTGTTGGAAAATTGGCGTAAAACAGCTTTAAAAAAAAAAAAGAATGTCAAGAGCAAAACCAGCAAAGAACATTCATATACAAAATCATTGAGATGTAAAATGACCCCAAACAAAAACAACTAAAAAAATAAGAAAAGATAAATAATAAAACGAAGGGGTTGCAGAGAAATAGTGCACTCAAATATTTAAAACAGCGGTATAGTGGAGTAAAATGCTGTTGTCTAATGTGGGATGGATCGTATCGACCGCACATCAACTCGTAGTTGCCATAGGAGACCCGTATAAATATCCGTCACCATGGAGATTTCTTTAAGGTATTTCGGTTAGATCATGGGTCATTTTCTGTTTCTTTTTACCAGAGTCAACAGAATCCAACTGGGATAAATGCAATCTGAGGAGATGGGGTGTGATACAAACTCTGGTGAAAAAAACCACAACAGCTAAACATATGAGACATGACTGTTTAGCTCTATAATTCAACCTATCAACTCCTAGCCCTGTGTCATAACTACACAATCGCCATTTTTTCTCTTTTCTACTTTCATCAGACACTGCAACAATCCTCTCATTACTGGAAGCATAAACATGCCACCTGGATTGATTTTGATTTTTCTGTTGCAGAATCCAATTTCTAACACCCTTGTCCCTTAGTGGGGTCAGGAGGTGCTGGCGCCCATCTCCAGCTAACGTTCTGGGTGAGAGGCGGGGTCACCCTGGGCAGGTCACCAGTCTGTCGCAGGGCAACACAGAGACATACAGGACACACAACCAGGCACACACACACACTCACACCTAGGGAGAATTTGGAGAGGCCAATTAACCTGACAGTCATGTTTTTGGACTGTGGGAGGAAGCCGGAGAACCAGGAGAGAACCCACCATGCACAGGGAGAAAGAACCCGGGCCAGGACCTTCTCGCTGCAAGGCAACAGCTCTACCAACTGCGCCACTGTGCAGCCCATTTTTAGTATATAGCACAAAAAATAATTTATGAGTGTTTTGTTTTGGCTCAGCCATAATAGTTGAAGTGCAAAACATAAAACAAATCTCATCCGGTGTAATGGCCATGTAACAGGAGGGTAAAACAATGGCATATGATTACATAATTACGGAGCTAAAATGTCAGAAAACACTTTAATCATGTATGACTTAATATAGTTGCATATTATCTAAAAGCTTTGTTTTAAACTATTTTCGCGTCGTCATGGTCAATACAAAACGTCTCGCGGCACATGACGCCATTTCATATTCAGAAAAGTCAGCTCAGAATCAAAAACGTCAAAGTACAAAATCATGAAACATGCCGAAAGCAAGCAGGCTGGAAATGATTTGTTGAAATGGATGTAAAAGAAATCCATGTGGACAAACTGAAATCACACGCTGACATGAAGCCATTCCCTTAAACAAGACCACAGCTAAACGCTAACGCGGATGCTAATGCTAAGCAGACAGCCAAGACAGTGCTTCCTGGTGTTCAAACTTTCACTTCACATTTTGAATTTCATAGCAGAATCCCCCTGATTTCTCCTGGTTTTTCGACGGAAGTACTGCACTGAAATCAGACGTGGCACGTAAACGCTGGAAAAACACAGACATTGTTTCTGACACACGAGCGATTTCTCTTTTTGACCTTTTCTTTAGTCAAGATTGCCTCAATTGTCTTCTGTCCCAGACTATAATATAGGTTTAAAACAGGAACAGTATTATACAGATGTGAGTTACCTACTTAAAAAATAAAATAAAATCGTGTCGCTCAAATAATTAGGGATGAAACCAAAAAGGTTATTTTCAGTTCCTTCCACTCAAAAAAACAAAAAACAAACAAAAAACAACACTGTGATTTTACCTCTTATAGGTGAACACACTTAATATATTAGTAAATAAAATGCATGTGTGAATGTCCAGGGTGTTTTCTCCATTTGGTTTGTATGTACAGTGGCCACGTGAAGGTTTCTGTAGACGTAACTTTTAAGGAAATATGCACTTGATTCAAAGTAACCACACAATGTATCACAATGGAACTTTAAATATATAAATATACGTACACATTTACAAAAGCCGGGCTTCTTCAAAAGTGCTGCAGACGGTGTAGAAAACGGACGGAGAAAGAGGATCACGCTGCAATCCGGACTGCAAAAAGTATGTGTACCGCAGTGGCTGGAGGTATTTGGTTCGTCTCTTCCACAGGCCGGAACCCGTCCGAAGCCGGGTTCTAGTTGGACGGGACCATATCCTTTATAACCGGTTCTCTGTTTAGGTAGGTGGCCCAGTAGACGAGGTTGAAGCCGCCGAAGAGAACCGGGAACATAATCCGCGACAGCCTGTCAATCCTGCTGACGCTGTTGAACGTCTTCTTGGCTTCCGGGGCCTTGCCGTCCGCTTTGGCCTTGCCGGGATCCATGGCGCCGCCTTTGGCGATGGTCGGGAGCGTGCCGGAGTCCTTGCCGACGTTCGGCGCGTAGTTGGCCACCGCTACGGCGTAGGCGTTGTTCTTCTTCATCACAGAAGCCCTCTCTTTCTTCTGCTGACAGACAGAGGGGGATCAGTTTCACGAAGCTTCGCTTTTCATCACCTGTTCACGGATTTCCAATGAATGCAAACTGAGCGCCTCGGTGGCCGGAACTCATTTTGCAAGGCCAAAGAGGGACGAGATCGGTCGGCGGCGTGTTTCGCATGAACACTCATTTTCATAATTTTCAAAAATGGCGAAGAAAAAGAAAGCTATAGACAAAAACAACTTGGTACTGACACCTAATCTTATATTTATTTTTTCTACTAGAAGAGGCGAATAAAAGGAGCTTTGGTTCTTCAACATGTAAAGCCTCTCGATATGCTGCAGTTACATCATTTACAGAGAAAAAAAGTGTTTGGGCCCTTTACAAATTAATTTTGTTTTTGCTATTTTGACATATTTAAGTATCTCAGATGCTAAAACTCATTTAAATATATAAAAATAACTACAAGCTAGCTACAAAAATTCATCACTCAGTCAGAGACAACCAATCAGAGCCAGGAAAAGGGTGATGGTACTGTCAATTACGCTTGTCTACCCGCTGCTCACACTCCCCCTTTCTCTCTGCTACGCTACAGCTTCTCCCCGAATGCTAATGCTAGTTAGCATGGCCACCACTGATAATGGCGGATAATTTTCCCCCAACAGTGAGTTGTTTCTCTCCTACTAGTACATTTAGCAGCGCATACAGGAAATGATTGACAGCGCTCAGACCAACCTCCCACAGGTTTAACAAATATGTAAAAAGCATTTTAATACAGCAGCTTTAATGAATGACATTGACATGTAGCTACTTTTTGTCTTTCCCATGTTAATTCCAATTGAAATTAAAATTTGGTTGATGATCAGAAACAAGTTAAGTGTGACAAAAAGGAGGAAAGACAAGAAATTAGTAACGGGGGAAAAGTAGTTGGTTCTACCGTCCATTTCCCCCCAAAAAGGAAAATGAACAGAACGTACTTTAGACAGTCATACTGTCCTAATTCAATGAAGTGTAACCAATCTGCCAAATTGAAAACAAAAAGAAGAATAAAAACAAAACAAACCCAGAGAATCAAATGAGAAATTTTCATTATTTCCAGGAAATGCCTCTGGAGCCACAATCTGCCGCGGTGCAGCCCTAATGAATTCTCTTTGAAAATGGAGGCTGTCGGAACACATGATTTCTTCTTCATTACCTTCTCACTCACGACACTCTTCCCATCCCAGGCCCAGCCGCGCTTTGTGAAGTAATTGACAGTGGCGAACTCGATCAGAGCGGAGAACACGAAGGCGTAGCAGACGGCGATGAACCAGTCCATGGCGGTGGCGTAGGCGACCTTGGGCAGGGAGTTCCTGGCGCTGATGCTCAGAGTGGTCATGGTGAGGACCGTGGTCACGCCTGGAACAAGACAACAGGACGTTTCTGGATCCACCTGTGATCATTTTTATGTCTCTCTACAGGTTCTTTGCTGCGTAAATGTTCGCCATCTTTAGACACGTTGCAAGTTATTCTTTAAATCCAGAACGTTTCACGCATGTGCCCAACGCTGGAGAGACGATTCTTTCACTTGCCATCCATAGCCGTGGTAGAACAAAAATGGTAACAAAATGAAACATGGAGATGTTGGTATTATTAAGTTAGTGCAAAGGAAAAAATGGCGCAGAAAACCCGTTGAAGAATAACTCAAAACCACTCCTATTCTTCTATTTTCTCGCTCTCTGTTGTCGGCTACTCTACACAGAGACCCGTTGCCATAGCAACAGACTGACAACAGCTCCACTAGTGTATCAGGATTGAACATCAAAAACACACACAAACATTTCCCACACAAAGAACAGAACATTCAGTCTGTCACACTATCATGTTTTCAAGCTTGATGTTTATTTTGCGATTATTAATAAGTGATAATCTGAACACTGGGGGAGTGAATTAGCTCATTTAAACTCCTGCTCTACTGATGATCTGTCAGAGAGTCGATGTGTGGGTTGGGTTGTTTGGATTTTTGACTGAACCGAAACGCACCGAATTCCACAGCACATCCACGTGTTAAGATTGTCAAAGTCAAGCTAGCATAACTGACCTACTTCCCTCTCTCTCTCAATATTTTTAAATTTAAAACGTTTTCTTGACTTTTACAATGTTGTACATCGTTATCTAGTTGTTGTAGTGTTCACAATGAGTAGCAAAGCAATGTGTCTCTTTTTATTTTACACATCATGCCTACATTTAAGATTTAGTGCGATATGCTGGCGACTTGACAGCTAAATCCAATGGTAGTCATCGTCGGCGAACAGTTTTTTCCTCTCAAGCAGGGAGCTGGAGGGCGGGATTCTGTGCCCATGACAGCATGCCGCAACGCGTCTATAGACGGAGGTTCTGACCCGTCTTAGCCAACTAATATGAGCTCTCTACTCAGTCCATTAGCAGCTGGTCTCTTAGATCCCGTTTCCTTAATCTCTAATGGCTTTGAGATGGGATCATCATGCCATTGGTGTTAAATTACATTCATTCAACTAGAGGTGAGAACATTCTAGCAAGGCCTGGAAGACAAAAAAAAAAAAACACTCTACGTACCAAACACAGTCCTAGCAGGTACCGATTCTCTGTTTAGCCAGAATGACACCTGGGACAGGATGACTGTCATGATGCACGGGAGGTACGTTTGAATGACAAAGTAACCAATCTTCCTCTTTAGGTGGAAATGAGCTGTCATCACTGTGTATTCTCCTGCAAAAAAAGAAGACAAGAAGAATGTTAAACAAATACAAGTAGGAAAACATCTTCACTGGTGTATAAACCCTGCCAGAAATCCATTTGGTTTATATAGGTTTTCCTAGTTCCTGTTAACGTCCTTTTTGTCTGGTTTGGTTTAGTCATGTCAGGTTTATTTGTACAGCACATTTCAGTAACAAGGCAGTTCAAATTGCTTTACATCATGAAAACATCATACAGTCATTGATATGAAACAGGCAATAAACATTACATTTTGTCAAACGCCATCTTCAAAAATCACATCAAACACGTTGATCAATGTTCCACTAATCAGAAGCAGCTGTAAGCAGATGGGATTTGGCTTAAAGGGACTCAACAGGTGCATTTCTGTTACAAATGAGAGTAAATCTCTGCCGCTGTTGCAATTTTGCAGTTGCAGTGTTTCGATTCAATAAGAAATTAAACTAAAATCACACTTGAATAAGCGTAAGTAGACGTTACGCGACGAGTCTAACAATCACGGCAGCGTCGGATGTAAACGGCTACCTGAGATTATATTTATAATCCAGCCATGGCGCTAGTGCTCATCATCTATCAGCCAATCAGAGGAGACGTCTGTGTCTTACTCAGGAGTTGTAGTGACAAAACTGCTCGGGAGGGGCTACAAGCGCGGCTTTTTGGGGAAATAGTAGTTGGCGATTTTAAGTGGATTCAACACATTGGGATAACACAGAGGTTTTTTTTTTAACTGAACTCTGGTGGAGCCAGCTGCTCATTGGTCTGAAAAAACCAACAACGAACCATCCTACTCCTACTACTTCCTGTTGTCTTCTTTGACGTTATCGTCAGTAATAATACCCGGTTGTTGATCATGTGACTCAAAAGAGTTTCCATTGCTGTTTTGTGAAATACATGCATTACGATACGGGTGAAGAACCACCTCATCCTAACAAAGAAACATTTAATGAAGGTTTTTCTAAATTGGTGTGTTTCCATCCATCCATCCATTTTCTGTTCACCCTTGTCCCTTAATGGGGTCGGGAGGGGTGCTGGTGCCCATCTCCAGCTACGTTCCGGGTGAGAGGCGGAGTACACCCTGGTACCCAAAGGAGAGGGACAATTTGGAGAGGCCAGTCAACCTGACAGTCATGTTTTTGGACTGTGGGAGGAAGCCGGAGTACCCGGAGAGAACCCACGCATGCACAGGGAGAAC
>CAEGAE010088984.1:0-15043 GCA_903067095.1 Girardinus metallicus | reverse complement strand
TTTATCCTCAGACAATAACATCTCAAAACTAATGAAATAAAAACTTCAGGATGTGAAAACCTCAGTGGAATGTAAATGGTAAGTTTCCTCAGGTTTGTCTCATGCAGATGTAACATCAGTCTGTGATTTACTTGGTCACTTCATTGATTATTGATCAGGTGTGGATAATCCCAGGTCTGTCAGCATCAAGGTGAGCCGCTACCTGAGGAGCTTCGGCTCCGATGGAGAACATGGAGGATTCAGAGGATCGATCAGAGATCGTATTGATCTGATGGTTCATGCAGACGGATCATCCTGGAGCTCTGAGCGGTACCGGTACCAGTACCAGTACCGCTCAGCTAAAAGCATCTCTATTCTGTAAATGTGCAACTTCTTGACATGATTCATCTAGAAGAAACGTCCACGTTTCCACTCACGGTGACGGTCTGTCTGTCTGTCTGTCTGTCTGTCTGTCTGTCTGTCTGTCTGTCTGTCTGTCTGTCTCTGTCTGTCTGTCTGTCTGTCTGTCTGTCTGTCTGTCTGTCTGTCTGTCTGTCTGTCTGTCTGTCTCTGTCTGTCTGTCTGTCTGTCTGTCTGTCTGTCTGTCTGTCTGTCTGTCTGTCTGTCTGTCTGTCTCTGTCTGTCTGTCTGTCTGTCTGTCTGTCTGTCTGTCTGTCTGTCTGTCTGTCTGTCTGTCTGTCTCTGTCTGTCTGTCTGTCTGTCTGTCTGTCTGTCTGTCTGTCTCTGTCTGTCTGTCTGTCTGTCTGTCTGTCTGTCATCCGGCTGGACGCTCTGCTGTTCCTACAAGCATTTGGTTTTGTTTTCTTAAAAAGTTTTTATTTTTGTGAGGTGACATCATGTGCCATGAAAGCATCTGTTAAATGAAATGTATAACGATCATACTGCTAAAAGCAAGCACCGTTGCCATGGTTACTGCTGCAGGTGGAGACAGTCTTCCAGGTATTTATAATAATTTACATTAATATGTATTAATGGAGGCGACAGGCGGAGCAGCAGCTGCTGTTTCCTGCCAACTAGGATTTCTAAATGACAGCTGGATGTTTTGTGTGCCACACTTTTCTAAATTTGTCCGTAGTCCAGTTTTTAGTGAGAAAGCTGAGTTTCTGCGTGAGGCCCCTGGTCTTTACAGGACCAGCTTGGTGGAAAGGACTCCTGGTCATGTTGGAGCTGAAATCGGATGATTCCTGAAAGGACGGCGGGTCTCGCATCCTGATGGAAACACAAGTCATTTTGTTTCAGTGTTTTTCAGGATAAAAATACACACTTTATGATTATGTCTTCACATCTCGGTGACGTGTCCATGACAGGAGCTGCTGCTTTAAACAGCAGAACCTTCATCCTGTTTGGCTCGAATGAGGGACGTGAACAGAAACACGTTTCAGTAGAACCGGATCAGGCAGCTTGTTGTTCAGGTGGTTCTGACGTGTAAAAATAGTCGGTCTTATATGCGTCATGTTTTTAAATGTTCTCGCTAATAAACACATTTTACCAGAAAACACTGCTTTCTAAAAAAGTTTTATTGTGACAAAAAATAAATCTGAATGATAGTTTAAAAACTACATTTGAACGCAGTTCTCGAAGCCGGTCTCGTATTTTATTTCAAGACCACAGCCGTAGAAATATCACCAACAGAAACACGAGCAATAAAGTGCCGTATTTTCCGGACTATAAGCCGCATCCACAAAGTTAAAAACAACTGGAACCGGACTGTAAGCCGCTGGTCTCGGCTGCATAAATCTGCTACTAGCGGCGCAGCCCTGCGTCTCCAACGCCGAACCCTGGACCCTGGGTCCGGCCACGCCGAGTTGACCCAGCGGCTCCATGTCCCTCCTGTCCTGCCAGACCGACAGGCATCATATGAACGTCTTGCTGTGGTTTCCATGGTGACGGAGGAAACATTTCCCCGTCGCGCCTGCTGCTAGCATGGCTTGTTCTAAATGAAAATCCAGCGCTTTCTTCTTTGATTTCTAATTTTGGTGGTTGAAGAAAGATCCACAGAAAAGCCGCACCGAACGTTAAGCCGCCTGGTTCAAAACTAAGGAGGAAAGTAGCGGCTTATAGTCCGAAAAATACGGTAATTTATTGCTAATTTAGTATTTTTGTTCCTGCTGTCTCCCACACTTGGCACTCCAAGAAAGTGAGCTGTGGTTGTTTAAGAAGTCTTCAGTAATGCAGTTCGACTAGATAAATTGTGAAGAATTTATTTGTAAAACACCCAGAAGAAAAAATAGGCCGACTTAAATTCTACAGCGCTTTGCTTTCAGAGTCGACCAACTTTTACCGCCACTTAGGAAGCAATGAAAGGGAAGCTATGTGTAAATGTTAGCAAAGCTAGCTAACATTATTCATCTGCCTCCAGAGACTTAGTCAGTGTTCGCTGTTAACAGTAAGTTAGCTACCTGTGTACAGTAATTATTTAGTTTTAGGTTGCTAGCTTGCATTTCTTGCCAGCTTGGTTCACAAGCTAACGCCGCCTAATATTAGCGTGAAGCGCTGCTTCTGATTTGGTCTCGGATTCGGTAATGTTAAGTATTAGACTGGCCTGCGACAGACTGGTCACCTGTCCAGGTGACCCCGCCTCTCGCCGGGACGCCAGCTGGAGAGGCAGCAGCTCCTGACCCAACTGGGGACCAGCTGCTAGCAACGGATGGATGGATGGATTATACTGGCCTAAAATGATGCGTTTACTGGGCTTCCTTCTTTGAAATGAGGTTGTGTTTGTTTCTGCAGCTTCAACAAACCGTCAATGACTTTGTAACAGAAACTGATCCGATTGAGTTCCAGAAATGAAACCACACCCCTGTTCCAACCCTGAAAGAAAGCGGGTCTGTCCGGTTCCGTCTGTCCGGTTCCGTCTGTCCTCTGCTGAGTCCGGCCAGGCGGAGTGGACCGGTCTGTGCAGGGAAAAGTCCTGACTCCAGCAGAAGTCAAGGCAGAGTGGGGAAGTGTTCTGCTGCCTAAGGAGTGACGGTGGACAGGAAGGGACTGGAGATTCTGCTGCTAGTCGGGTTGATTGTCTGGAATGAACATTACTGCTGGTTCATTCTATTTATTTGACACTCCCGGAATCTTTGCTTTAATAGATTTGATTAATGACTCCTTTTTCTGTCATTTCAGATGTGAAAGGAAGACAGAATGTCACTTGGCTGAAGATGATGATGATTTCAGAGATGCCCTTCATCTCCTCTCCTCAGAATCTTCTCATTACTTCATGAATCAGGCGTTTAAATCAGCTGATCTACTGCAGCGATAAACTATCAATGCACCAAAATACCGAGTTTTGGTATTACATAAATCACTGGATGTAATTATTCTCAGTTCAACCTTTTTTTAAGGTCCCTGTGTTGGCTGAAGAGTGAAGGATGCCGTCCCACAGCAATGTGTGACCATCAGGCTGTGGTTCTTCCATCCACAGCTCAGGCTGTTAAATCAGTTAAATATTAAATCTCTAATATCTTTCGTCCTCCAAATGACCCCAAGCAGAGGTCAGCAGCAGAATCCAGTGAGTTCATGTTCTCAACCCATCGATAACCTCCAGACCATTTATAGGGAATAAACTTCCTATCCTCAGTAAGATTAACTATAGCATATAGATTAAATATTCAACCTAACTGAACTATTTTTATGTAACCGTTAAATCTTTTCCATGAGCATCAAACCTGGATTATTATGGGATAGAACTCAAGGTGGAGGTGGACAAAGAGTTTCCCAAAGTGTTTAAATTGTGGTGACGTCACGTAAAGACGTCCTTTGGGCACAGTTACGGCAAGCTATTTTAGCATAACATTGTCTGCATCTAACGATCTATAATTATAAAGTGAGTTTTGACGAGAAAGAACCACAGTTTGACTATCCTGAATTTCATTCATGCATTTCTATTTTGACTAGTAATAAGAATAATTCAAGATATCTTCAAGGACATTTTGTCAGATCAAAATACCTTTCAAGATGTGAATGTTGGCACTGGATTTATCATTAGAAGGGGCAAACATCAGAATTACAATGCAAGATATCTAGAATGTAATTACGGCTCATCAAAATGACAGTTTTATATATGAGAATTAAGAACAATACGTAAACCCCCTGTGCTGCCCTGGGGCTGTCCAAACAGCTGCCTGCAGAATTTAGGTATGAGGAGAAAGCAAATGTCATTAATGTGAAGACTCTTCAGAAACCTGCAGAGAACTGATTTATTTATTCTCTTCTGATAAACATAATGCACTTAAAATCAGCTTAGTTCTGCTGTTTCTTGAAATGTCAAAAAATCACGTATTTAGTCTGGAAAGCTTTGACTAAGCAATAATTGTTCATGATATCATTAATATCACTCTGACTAGTCGGAACGTTAATTCAAGACAAACAGATGTCTGTTAAAGATATTTCTAATTCATCTGGAGTCAAAAATACAGTTCTATCCAGGAATCTGTAAGTTAGTTTCTGCAACATTTCTGCAATTTAATTTGCATTAGTCAGATCTATATAACATCTAAAAATAAATGGACAATAACTTTAAGTGGAGGAATAACTAGTCACAGCAAAGGGGAAGATATCTCAAAGTTACTTTAAATTACTTCACAGATAGTAAGTAATTTATTGTGAACATCTTGAACTGAAGCCTCCATGTAACTTCATGGTATGTGGGTATGGAAAGCCCTCACTGACATTTGGGACATAAACAGTCCACTAAGACGTTTCTATTTAGCAACATTTTTGTTTCACTTTCTTTGATGTTTATTTATTTCTATCCATTGTAAATGTTTGTTTTGGTTTAAGATCTTTGTAGCCCAACGAGATCTCAACATGTAATGACATAAATTAAATGTATTATTATTTATACTCGCCAGAATGTAATTAGATCTCAAATATGTATTTTCTCAGTCATTATATAATATATAATGCTAATATGTCTAGTCATTAACCAATTTAAGATGTCTTGAACGTAAACGTGGTGAAACCAACTTTATGTTCACACGGCCTGCCATACTCTTTGGGCCCTTTACCGTCAAGCCGCTTTTCTTTCGCAATCGAAGGTCAGACAAATTTTCACTTCTGATTGGTTCAATTTTTATAGAACCTGCCTGCTCTTTCAACCACGTGATCCCACGCTCCTGTGACTGCCTCTCGCGCCTGCCAGTCAAAGACGCTCCAGCCAATCAGGAGCTCTGTCCTCTGGCTTTACGTCACAGGCGCTCACCGGCAGCTAAAGCTAGGATCCAAGATGTCCGCGATGTTCCCCATGTGTGTGAGAGCTAGCCGGAGCCTTCTGCGACTCCAGAGCGGGACGTCAGCTGCTTCCAGCCCGCAGCAGGTGCTGGGTATCATCCGGACTCTGTCCACGGAGAAGAACCCACCCGGTACCGGCGGTGCGACGGGAGGGTTAGCCCAGGCTATCCTCCAGGAGAGGCTTCAGCAGAGTCAGGTGAGGGGCGCTCATTTTGCTCTACAAGCAGTAGCAGCTGCGGAGACAGCGCTGTTCACAGCTATCTCCGCCCGTCTGAGCTGCTCCTGTGCTAATATTCAAAGCCACTCCTAGCTCCAGTCGTCTGACATTTAGTTAAACGAGACAGCGCTAATCTTTGGATGTCTGAGCCCAAGAGTTGCAGTTCAGGGATAATTAACCTGCCTCTACCCGGTCACCTCCCACTGCTGCTGTTAGCCTGCTGCTAACCTGCTGTTAGCCTGCTGCTAACCTGCTGTTAGCCTGCTGCTAACCTGCTGTTAGCCTGCTGCTAGCTGTGTTGTTGGACCGGTTATGTGTTATGTCGCAGCCATGAAGCGGCCTCCGCTTCAGATTGTTGGAGATAAATATCCAAGGTTTGTTTGTTGTGAAGGTCAGAGGAGAAGACCCCGCCCTTCTCGCCAACCTCCTCCTCCTCCTCATGGTCGTTTCAAACATGCCCCACATTAAACCTGTGCTCGGCGGTGATTCATGGGTTCATGGGTCTTCCTGGGTTTGATGTGGTGGTGGAGGAACCCACGAGGTTCTGCTGTAGCCCGGGTTCCCACGGAGGAGTCGTGGAGCAGTTTGCTTGTCCTCCTCTGGACAGTCCTGGCTTTGTCCCCATCTGCAGAACATCAGCTTCTGGTCAGGCTCTGCACCGGTGGAAACCTGGTCATTTCCTCCGTGGTCCTAGTTCTACCAGTGGAACTTGGACTGCCTCTGTTCTATCAATCTTCCAGACTTGTCAGGTCTACTGGTTCTGGTACTGGTTGTGGTTCCGGTTCTGCTCTGCATCCAGAACCAGAGCCAAACGTGGAGAAGCAGCATTCAGCTTCTACGCACCACAAATCTGGAATAAACTTCTGGAAAACTGAAAAACAGCTGAAACACTGAGAGCCTTTAAATCCAGACTAAAAGCCCTTAGCGTGGTTAGCGCTGCTTTTGATTAGTAATAAGTGGAACATTGATCAAAATATCCAGTGTTTGTTTCTGGTTCTCAGTTGTGACTGATGTTTTTATGACTTATTTTTGTATGTTTATGATGCAAAGCGCTCTGAGCTTCCTTGTTGCATATTAATAATCTGGACTCGTTTACCTCGGTAAATAGTTTTGGGCGTAGAGGACGGCGGCGGCCCAGGCCCCGCTCTGGGGGCGTACGTGTAAAACATGTCCGCCGTCTCCCTAAGCTCTGGACTAGAGATGGAGGACGGAGGGTCCAGCAGCAGCTTAAGCTGAATGTTTGCCTCTGAGTTGCTCAGTAGAACCAGTGGGACCAGTTGGACCGAACCTTCGCCTGACTGTTTTCCAGGGTCAGCCGCCACCAGAGGGCGATCCGGGCCAGAAGGACGGAGAGCAGACGGAGGACAGGAAGCAGAAGGAGAACTCGGCCTACGCCAAGAAGATGGTGCTGCGGCTGGCGGGGCTGATGGGGGTGGGCGGGGCCGCCAGCCTCGTCTACATCTTTGGTGAGCGAGGCGTGCAGACAGACAGTCGGTGTCCGGGTTCTGGACGGGTTCTGGACCTAAAGCCTTCAGTCTGCGCATGTGTTCAGGTTCTCTGACGATGCAGAACCTTCTGCTGGTTCTGGAGCTCAACCCAGAAGGTTCTAGTTGGACCGGTCCAGAGAGAGGAGCTTCTGTTCCCGATTAAAGATGCAAACAATTCATCAGCTCATCGTTAACTGTTGATTAGTGTTGCATTAAAATGAGTTCCAGTCCATTAATAATGTCAGCTTAGTCCTTCTTCTAGTGCTGCAGTTTGGCCTCCGTCCAGCAGGGGGCGCTCATCCTCAAGCAGAGAAAGTTAATACAGAATCAAAGATGGCGGCACTACCAGAGAGCAGAAGAGAAATGGTCCAATTAAAGTCCAGCTCAGGGTGCAAAATGAACTTTCTGTGTTTCTGTTTAGAAATATAAAAACTCAACAAAATCCTAAACTTCATCTTTTATTTCTAGAGTTGCTGAACAGACAATTCTTTAGTTTCTGTTTTGCTATATTTTGTAAATATGTCTGTTTAATAATTAGAGAAAATTCCAATTTGCAGTTTGTTCAGTCAGTATTTATCACAGCTGAAGCAAAAATCATGTTAAAACTAAATAAGGTTTAAAGTTCAGCAATATGAAGAACGTTTCCCGGTTCCAGAGAAAACTCAAGTTTTTAAGAACCAATCTTTAGTCCATCAATGAGATCAATTAACTTTGGTCGATAACTTGCGCCTTTAGTCCGATTCGGCCCGTTTTTCCGGTCAGACGTTTCGGTTCTTATTGAAGCGGCTTGAGTCCAGAAGTTCTGGACGGTTCTGGTTCTGGTTCTGCTGCAGCTGGTGGACTCAGCTTGTCTCAAAAACCTGATAATTTTCTCTGTTCATAAAAATCTTATTCTGCTCAGAAATGAAATGAAATTTTTGTTGTCAGAGTCCAGCTATGCTGGAGGAAAGAAACCCAGCAGGGGGCGCCACACACCCATTATCAGACATGAAGAAGAACATGTGAGGATGTTGTTGTTGGTCCCGCTCTGTTAAACTTCCTCCTTAAATATTTTACTTACATGTTTGAGTTTCTTTCATCCATCCAGCTTCCTGCCAAACAGAACCGGGATAAAAACCTCACAATAAATCAATCATTTCCGTTTGCATGATAATCGATTTATTGATTTTCTCTTCCTGCCAAAGACGGGAGGATAAAGTTTTCAGTTTGGTGTTTTGGTCTCAACCAGCAGAAGCTTCATAATTCATAATTTGTGGTTTTGTTTAAATTGTCTTCGGGTGTTAAATGTTCGTTTAGAGGTTATCGATTTGGAGAAAGTATTTTTTCATTATGGCACTTTAAGAAAATCGTCTCAAAACAAAAGTTATGGCGATAACTTCTGGGCCAACCGGAACCGGAACCGGAACCGGACCGCTGCTCTG
Organism: Girardinus metallicus; assembly: GCA_903067095.1. Taxonomy (NCBI): domain Eukaryota; kingdom Metazoa; phylum Chordata; class Actinopteri; order Cyprinodontiformes; family Poeciliidae; genus Girardinus; species Girardinus metallicus. Next base: position 6,695 of record CAEGAE010088984.1, on the reverse strand, counting down.
ACGTCCACAGTTAAAGTTTCATCTGGATCTCAGGGTCTGGAGGAAGCCTCAACAGAACCAGAACCAGAACCGGGCTTTTGCATGTCCAGAGGGACGTTTATTCAGTCAGTGATGACCTGGACCTCGGTTCTGTTCAGACCCAAATAATGGAACGTTCTGTCATTTCTCCTCTTTAGGGACAAATTCAGAGGATGAGCAAGGAAACAGAGTGAGCTCACACACACAGAGACACACAGAGAGACACACACCGAGACACACACAGAGACACACACAGAGACACACACCGAGACACACACAGAGACACACACAGAGACACACAGACACACACAGAGACACACACCGAGACACACAGACACACACACAGACACACACAGAGACACACACAGAGACACACAGACACACACAGAGACACACACCGAGACACACAGACACACACAGAGACACACACAGAGACACACACAGAGACACACAGACACACACAGAGACACACACACCGAGACACACACCGAGACACACAGAGAGACACACACAGAGAGACACACACAGAGACACACAGAGACACACACACCGAGACACACACCGAGACACACAGAGACACACATCACTGATTAATGATCAATTGATTAATAATTAATTTCTTCTTCTGCTGTTTCTCCTGCAGATTCCGGATGAGTTCGATAAAGGTGAGTCTGTTCGGAGTTTTCCTGGTGAGTTAGAAGAACAGAACCAGAACCAGTCTGGCTGGTTCTGGTTCTGGTTGTTTAGAACCAGCCAGACTAGAGAGACGGACAAGATGGATCCAGATCAACCGGACCCAAACAGAACCAGAACACCGGTCGAGCAGCAAAAGTATTCATACGCCTGAAGCTGATGTGAAAACTGCCACTCTGAAAAGTGTGGCATGTTTTTCTTTCTGACCCGGTGGAGTCAGAACTCCACCGGGTCGGGCTGCAGAACCGGCTTCCGTTCTGCGGCTCTGTCGGACTGAATGGAGATTGTGGTCTGGACTTTGACTAGGCCACTCTAGGCCATCGACATGCTCAGATCTAAACCATCCCATGAACACGCCTGCCTTCGTGTTCAGGCTGGTTCTGTCCATGGTTCTGGTCGTTCTGTGATTCTGGGACCAGAACCAGGACCGCAGAACTGAAGACGCATGCCACACAGGCTTTCAATCCGTTTCCATGGCGACAGCTCTGCTGAAACCCCAGCTGGAAGGGGAATGTCGAGTGGAAGGAAAAAGTGTGGCGGAAAATGCAATGAACTCGAGGAGGAGGAGTTCCTGAGAAGAACCGGCAGGGATTCTGATGGAGAACCCAGAGAACCTTACTGAGGTCCGATCTGCTGGAGCCGCTCGCATCACACCTGGTGATGCTGAGGAGGGGAGCGGTTCTTCTTCTCCCTAATTGGACCTGAACCGGTCTCTCAGAACCTGGTGTTGCTGCAGAGGCTCAGACTAAAGCAGCAGAACTCTGGTGTGGGTTCTGGTGGTTCTGGTTTCCTTAAAGCTCACTCAGCCACCATCATCGGGTCGGATTCTCGCCACCACCGACCTGACCCGGTACCGACGGGGTTCTGGTGCCGCATATTCCTACTGGAAAACCCAGAAAGCCCAGCAGAACCGAATTGGGCTGGTTGAAAGGGCATCAGAACCGGTCAGCAGAACCTGTGGCGGGTTTGGGTTCTGATGGGTGTTTGGTTCTGTTCCAGATCCACCCGTCGTCCAGCAGCTCAGGAGAACCTACAAGTACTTCAAGGACTACCGACAGGTGAGCAGAACCGCCAGCCGGGTCGCCCCTCCGACCCAAACATCTTCTGGAACCAGGAACAGCAGAAATGGCTGGTTCTGGTTCCTCCAGACTGGATCAGAACCTTCCACCAGGGGAGCGTTTCCCAGCAGAACCAGGTTCTGGAAGGTTCTGGAAGGTTCTGCAGCTGTGCCGTCTGTCCTCCAGATGATCATCGAGCCGACGAGTCCGAAGCTGCTTCCCGACCCGCTGAAGGAGCCGTACTACCAGCCGCCGTACACGCTGGTTCTGGAGCTGACCGACGTTCTGCTGCACCCGGAGTGGTCGGTGGGTCGCTGTCTTTCTATGACCTTTGACCCGTGCTGCGGCTCGCGTCGGAGCCTCCGATCTCCCCCGGTTCTGCTGTGAACCGGGTCGGTCAGAACCCGTAACTCGATGGTCGTGCTCTGTTCCCAGCTGTCCACCGGGTGGCGCTTCAAGAAGCGGCCCGGCATCGACTTCCTGTTCCAGCAGCTGGCGCCGCTGTACGAGATCGTCATCTTCACGGCCGAGACGGGCATGGTGAGCGACCCGAACGCAGCGGGTCACAGGGCGCGGTCCTGCAGGAACGGGTCAGAACCGGGCTCTGTTTGTGTTCTGACAGACGGCGTACCCTCTGATCGACAGCATCGACCCGCAGGGCTTCGTCATGTACCGCCTCTTCAGGGACGCCACGCGCTACATGGAGGGGCACCATGTCAAGGTCAGCTTCCGGGTCCGGGTCCGGGTCCGGGTCCGGGTCCGGGTCCGGGTCCGGCTCCGGGTCCGGGTCCGGCTCCGGGTCCGGGTCCTGCAGCCGCCATGTTTGTTTACTGAGCTGAGCTGCGTTGAGTCGTTTTCTGATGGGGGAATTTTTAAATGGTTTATTTCCAGTCGGAAAGTTTTGCCAGTTTTACCAGTGGGGCCCCCAGCGGGTCCTGGAGGCCCGGCATCCTCCTGGTGTAACGCAGCTGGATCCAATGATGGCTGCTTGGCTTAGGGGCCTGGGGGGCCCCTGCTGCAGCTGACTAGAATAATCGGGTCATTAAGGTTCTGGAGAACCGAGCCACACAGGACGGAGGCCATTAATCGTTTCCTTCAGTGTTTTGGACCCGTGGCTGGTCTAAAAGCTGGAGGACAGCAGAGGACATGAGGACAGGAGGACATGAGGACAGCAGAGGACTGGAGGACATGAGGACAGCAGAGGACTGGAGGACAGCAGAGGACTGGAGGACAGCAGAGGACTGGAGGACAGTAGGACAGGAGGACAGTAGGACAGGAGGACAGTAGGACATGAGGACAGTAGGACTGGAGGACAGTAGGACAGGAGGACATGAGGACAGTAGGACAGGAGGACAGGAGGACATGAGGACAGGAGGACAGTAGGACTGGAGGACAGTAGGACATGAGGACAGGAGGACATGAGGACAGTAGGACAGGAGGACAGGACTCTGACGCGCCGCCGTAGAGCATCACTGACCTGCTGCTGCCACAGGAGGAACTACAACATGCCGGCTGCGGGGCCTCCGGGCCCCCAGGGGGCAGCGCTGGGTTCAAACGACAACACAGTCAAAGGAAGAGCAGAACAGCGCTCCCCACGGGCGACCGGGCGGGTTTCAGATCCAGCCGGCCGGTTCTGACCCGTTTGTCTTGCAGGACGTGTCGTGCCTGAACCGGGCCAGCAGCAAGGTGATCGTGGTGGACTGTAAGCGCGAGGCGTTCCAGCTGCAGCCCTTCAACGGCCTGGCGCTCAGGAAGTGGGACGGAAACTCTGACGACCGGACCCTCTACGACCTCGCCAACTTCCTGAAGGGTGAGCGGTTCTGGTTCTGGACCGGCCTCTGGTCAGAACTTCATTCATTTTAGTTCAAAATGATCAGAAATGTCAACCGGGAAACTGTCTAAAGTGGTGAAATCAGGAGGAGGAAGCGGCTCGGCCCGTTTGGTTCTGATGATGTTTTATCCTCCAGTTACTCTGCATGCAGGAACTCCTCTAATTATTTCTCTACCATGACCAGATTTTCTCACATTATTACGGTTTTATTTTTCATAGATCAGAACATTAAAGGGTTAATAAAGAGTTTAGAAACAGAACATCTGGACTGTTGGACCCGTTTAAAATGATGCAGAACCAGAATCCAACATGGGACCCGGTCCGGGACCCAGTCTGGTCAGGTCCGGGACCTGACCCGGTCCGGTCCAGGTTCCGGTCCGGGACCTGACCCGGTCCGGTCCAGGTTCCGGTCCGGGACCTGATCCGGTCCGGTCCGGGTTCCGGTCCGGGACCTGACCCGGTCCGGTCCAGGTTCCGGTCCGGGACCTGATCCGGTCCGGTCCAGGTTCCGGTCCGGGTTCCGGTCCAGGACCTGACCCGGTCCGGTCCGGGTTCCGGTCCGGTACCTGACCCGGCGTGTTTCCGTCCCTGCAGCCATCGCTCTGAGCGGCGTGGACGACGTGCGCAGCGTTCTGGAGAACTACGCCCTGGAGGACGACCCCATCGAGGCCTTCAAGCGCCGCCAGGCCCAGCTGGCCCAGGTGGGACGGTTCTGGTTCTGACCCGGTTCTGTTGTGGGTCCGGTTCTGACCCGGTGTCTTCCCGGCAGGAGGAGCAGCAGCGTCTGGCGGACCTCTCCCAGCAGAAGAAGCCGGCTCTCTCTCTGGGCTCCATCACGACCCGGTTCTGGCGCTCCAAGCAGCAGTGAGGCCCGCAGGCCCCTCCCACCCACACCGCTCCACCAATCACAGCCCGAGGAGGTGAGGGGCGGAGCCCGGGACCCGGAGGGCGGGTTCTGGAAGCGGAGCGGGGCTCTGGAGGCCCCGGCCCCCTTCCTCTCTGTGTGTCCTGATTGGACCCAGGTGAGTTTGGACCTGCTGGAGGTCGGTGGCTGATCCAGAACCAGAACCAGCTCTGGTTCCCTCCTCCGCCCTGGACCCGACCTGGTATCTGCTTCCCCCCCCGTCCTGCAGGGGGCGCAGTGACTCTGACAGTACAGAATAAATCACTGTTGTTTAGATGTGAGCAGCGGTTCTGGTGGACGTTGGACCGGACCGGAACCGCTGCAGGAGCTGCTGCTGCTGCGGTTCTGAAGCTTTCTGTCGGCCTCATAAAGCTCTGAACACAACAAACGTGCTGTGATTTTTCACCAGCAGGAGGAGCAGCTGAGCCCGTCAGGCCCGGTTCTGGGTTGGAACCGGACCTTCAGAACATCAGACCAATAAAAAGTTTAATCATAAACTCAGCCTTCTTCCTTCCACTCAACTTTCTCTGCCTGGACGCAGCTGTGAGCAGCCAGCGCCTGCTGGACGTCTGTCCACTCAGCCGGATCAGAACCAGAACTTTTTATTGGTCTGATGTAAGATTCTGATATTTACTGGAATAAATCTGATTTTCAACCAGAACATTGATTATTGATTGATGACCATCCGCTCCGGGATTCTTCCATGATTCATCGAACGTTTCTGGCTCAGGTGGTGTCATGCTGTGGGCTGGTTGGTTCTGTTGGATACCTGCTGGAGTTCTGGTCCAAATCCGACCCGGAACGACGATGAGAGGAAGATTAAAACTAAAAATGAACCTTTGTAGTTTTGGATCAGAACTTCTGTTTCCAGATTTTCTGCTTAAATGTAAAATAATTTCCCTCTTCAAGGCGGTTCTGTTGGGTCAGAACCCGGAACTTTAATTTGGTGATAAATAAAGTTCAGCCGGACCAGAACTTCAATAGAACTTAACACTAATGAATCAGAAGTGATGACGATGATGATTGGACCTGCTGGTTCTGAGACCCGATGGTTGAGTAGAGCTGTGAAGACCGGGTCGGTTCTGTTCGGAACCAGACAGTTCATCAGAACCTTCTGCTGGGTTCTGAGCAGGAGTTGAAATAAAAGTCGGTTCCGTTGGTTTTCAGCAGAATCTCCACGTTATGAATGTTTTATGTTACTGGGTCAGCGGTTCTGGACCGGTTCTGGTTCGGCCGGTTCTATATCTGGCAGAAATGACTGCGTCTCCTCTGGACCGGCTCCACAGTTCGGGTCGGTTCTGTTGGGAACGGAAGCTGCTGGGTTCGGCTCCGCGCCAAACGGTGGGAGTCAGGAAGCCGCAGACGTTCCCAGCTTCACACCCCGCAGCCTCCTCCCGCAAACAGCTGCGCCAAACAAAAGCCGCAGTTAGCGCGAGGCTGCGAAGTGCGCGCGCCGCCGCGGGGAGCATGAAAGGGACGCGGCGCGTGGCGGGAACAGGAGGTCGCGCGACTTCTTGTCACCTGACAGACGGTCAGCAGGTAGGTGTGAAACCCCCACGCTCTTCACAGACTCGGAACCGGGTCCAAACAGCGCAGCTCGACTGAACCAGTTAGCGCAAAACAAAGTTCTTTAAAACTTTACATATGATCAAAATAATCAAACCGGATCAAATATGTTGATCAGCCAGTACCGGTTCTGACCGGGTTGAGCCTCGATCTTCTAATTATTTTAACCGCAGGTTCAATATTTTATTATAAACAATGTTTTATTTTGAAAAATATCAACCTCCGTTTCCTTTTTTATTTGAGCTACATGATGAAATATAACCCAATAAAAAAACATTAAGCGACAGAATAATGAGACTGAAAAACTATAATCCAGACCATAATAATCAGTTACTAATAATCGAATCAGCTCCAACCAGCTGGATTCAGTCTGGAGTTAAAGGAAACAACTTTATTAGTATAAAACATTTAAACAAACAGAAACAGGGAACCGGGCGGTGTAGAACCGGATGGTGTAGAACCAGGCGGTGTAGAACCGGATGGTGTAGAACCGGGTGGCGGTGTAGAACCGGGCGGCGGTGTAGAACCGGGCGGTGTCTCTGTCCTCCCGGGTCCAGTCTGAACCCCAGCAGGTTCTGCTCCGTCGGTTGGTCAGTCAGACCTGTGAAGTCGCTGCTGCAGGAAT
>CAEGAE010088981.1:0-47735 GCA_903067095.1 Girardinus metallicus | reverse complement strand
CTGTTCAATACATTGAACAGCTTATTATTGATACTGTTCAATGTATTGAACAGCTTCAGATTAAAAGTCTTGCTCCTACGATATACAGTGTCTATATTAATGCAAACTTAGATTAACTTATAAAACTTTTATAATAACTCATCAGGTTTATTTTTTGAAACTTAATTTAAATTTTAATTCCTTTAAGAATTGCAGGACTTCATGAATAAATTATATATTTTTTTATTTAACAAAATGTGGAGCTTACTAAGTACCATACACAGAGTTATTTAAAAGTCTTAATATATTTGAATACAGCAATTATGTAAATAAAATGTATACATGGTTGCTTCAACGGTGGTGCACTCATTTACTTTCTGTACTGAATTTAAAGACAAGTTTGATCATTTTTATTAATGCAACAGGACAGGGTCGCAGTTGCAGATTGAATAAATTGTAGGACATTTATCTGATCTTTCATATGCCTTAAGATTTCAAAGGAACAAACACAGCAAACTACTAAAGTACCGACTTTTTTTAGGGAGAGCAAACTAACCTTTAACATGTAACAGATAAATCTTGGTTGCTCTGTTAATGTTTTCCACAGAGTTGTGTGCAAGAGTCACAGGGACCAAGTGCATCTTCGTACACAACTCTCAGCAAGCTAGTTCATTTCCTCTCAACTGCTGACACACTCCGACGTCACTGAACGGCAGCCGAGCTGGCTCGAAAATAACTTCCATTCTCATCTCTCGCCCGGGGAAATCACCACAGCAAGACAGAGAGCTGCTGTAGCTCTGCAGCACACACCGTGCGTCGCAAGTTTCGACACGCTGTCATAAAAAGAGCAACCCAAGAGGACTCGGCTAAGAAATACAACAATGCTGCTGTCAGACTTGGACCTTTCTTTAGCATCAGATGCAAAGAAAACGCATATGAATAGCTTTGGATTCAGCATTTAACAAAAGAAACGAAAACGTAAAGCTGGCCCACCTGACCTCAAGTTAACGTATTTAACTGGAGGCAAGATTTCAGGGTTTTTACATGACCTAGCAGCCACAGTGAAGAGCAAACAGAACTGTAGGACATGGGTTGACTTAAGATTACTGAGGAAAACATACATGCAAACTACAAAAAACAAAGATAAACATGCAGCAGCTGGGAAGTAACCATTTAGTCATATCTTATGGTGTGACCACACACTTAAAATGTGATGGTAACCAACAGCAGTGGAGAAATGACAGTTTTACACCTTCAGCCTGCAGAGCTGAAGTGCTGCTGTTCATCCCTTTTCTCTATCTGACATTTATTCACAATGAAAAAAATATGCAGAGGATTGTTATTGGTAGGGTTATGGTTTGAGCAAAAATAATTTTAGGGGAGAAAAACTGAAATGTGCTGCTTAATTTTTTAGAAAAAAAAGCTTAATGAAGAACAACATTGATACTTCATCCTGCATATGCCTTAAGAAGGCAAATATGACCATAAGAAGGAGGACAAAAAAAAGTAAGCCATAAAAACAGTTTCAATTTCCAAAAAAAAAAAAAAAAAATCCTGGAGAACAATTCATACAAGGTATCAGAAAGGCTTGTATCAGGCTTTCTGACACAAGAAAAAAAAAAGCCTTGGAAGGTTTTTAATGTAGAAGTAAGAGTTGTTCCAAGACTTCAAAACAGCAGCGTGTAAACAGACATTACTATACCTCTAGAGCAAGAGCCGTTTTGTCGTAGGCACAAGGCACTCGTTTCTGGATAGCCTTCGCGATGACTGGGCCGTTCTGCATGGAGGGCAGGGGTGTGATGACCGCGCCTGGCGTGCCCGGCGAAGACGTTTGGGGTTGAGCGTAGGCGTGGGCAGGCTCTGGGATCCCATAGCTGTTGGAGTTACGAGATCCATGGGTAGGCTGGCCGGGATGGGGAGGCGGTCGCACCAATTTCTCCACATACGGGACGGGGATCATTCCGACGCGGCCCTCTCTGTTTTTGGCGCTCCACCACTGTTCCTCCGGCTTCTCGAGGATGATGAGAACTTCCCCCTTCTTGAACGGGAGGTCTTCTGCGTCGCTTCCTGTGAAGTCGTATAATGTCCGCACATACTCCTGGTTCTCCTCAGGACCAACCATGGGCTGGATGGCGCCGGTGATCGTGCTTGGGTACCTTGGCAAGACAACGCAGTCAAAAGGGATGCCAATTAGTCGCTAGGCATTTTTGGCATTATAGCACAGCGACACCTTCCCTATGTGCTGCTGACCACTGCCTGTCAGCTGGCAGAAAGACCTACGATACACTTTTATTCACCCTTTTATTTACAAGATCAACTAGGGTGTTTTGAAACATATCCAAACAAGGTTTTTCTGACTTTATTTCAGAATAAGTCAACACAGTACTGCCCCTCCTGAACGTGTTGCTGTGTACTGTCTGTCAGCTGGCTGAAAGAAGCCTGCTACATGCCTTCCTCAATTACAAAAGAATGCATTCACAATTATGAACTAGTTTATACCTGTAAATTTGACCATATTCAATATTAGCCACAATGGATCTTAGCTCAAGATTACTCCACATAATGTGATTTTTTTTTAAGTGTATTTCTAATTGAAAACTTAGAAAATAAAAAAAAGCCCCATAACACAGTGCTGCTCCTCCCCCACCTGTTGTTGTGCACTAGTTTGTTTAAAAACATAAGCATGGTGTGAAAACTAAACACCCATCAATCTTAAGGCAGTTTTACGTTTGCTAGCTGCTGCTTTTGGATATAAATGTAGCAGATGCATTTTTGTGTAAACATTTTGACTCAGTGCCACCATACTTACCCAGGTCTAGTTGAATGGAACTGGGTTTTTAAATAACACAAACGAGCATTACACTGGCTTAAAATAAAAACTTGTTTTAATGTGAAGGCCAACATAAATTGAAATCGGTCTCCCAGGAGACGTTTATTTCTATCAAAGTTGTTTGTGTGAAGCAGAAACCTTACGTCAAACAGTGATCTGAATGAGTCCAATGCAAATTAAGCAAACTCTGCTTTATGACACAGCTCCATGAAAGTAGGCTGCTTGTTATAAAGTAACTGTCTGGTTAATAGTTAGTAAAGGGGTATTGCGTGACTCCCTTACCTGGGCGCGGGCTCTATTAGCGTAGTCGTATCCAGATAGTGGATTTTGTAGAACTCCAGGAGAGCCGGGAGGTTCTCAAACTCCTGATCGCCTATCTTAAACTTCTTGCTGGGTAACGAGTTAATGATATAGTGAGACACTTTGGAGTTTTCAGACACCGACAGGACATAGTCGCCGGGACAGGTAGAAGAGTCTCGAACCAAAAACATGCCATGCCTCTGTCCTTGTAACCTGTTCTGTGCCTCCTGTCGGGAAACGGGTCCAAAATACCAGGCGGACCGATCACACGAGTCAAACCGAGCCGATGACATGTCTGTTCCCCCCAAAAAAATAAGTTAGTAGGTATGTATAAATGAAGAAATTTACTGATAAGATTTCAGCGTCGATCCAAAATGAATGATTCAGTAGGTGCAGGGCAGGGCATTCGTCGCCCCCGTGCGGTTTTCGAGTAATTTCTGCAGAACCACTGAAGGTTTCGTCGACCTGATTAAAACAAAATTTACAATAAAGATTAAAAAAAAAAACAGCCTGGGGTTCTTTAGGGACAGGTTAAGACTGACTTGATCCAACTTTGGACCATATTGGCTCAGCTTTGAGTGGCTGAGAATCGAGAAAATGATTAACTTACGAAAGAAAAATGCCGAGGAAGGCCGAAGCAAGAAATGATCAATTAAGCTTCCTCCTTTTCGTTCCGCCTTCCGAGAAAAAAAAAAAAAAAAAAACCACACCAGGCTTCAAATAATTATCCCCTCCGGTCAGTGTCAGTTAATATAAAAGCGGAAAAGGTGTTCTCAGTTTTCTAACTGAGAAATCATCATAGCCGTGAATAAAAAAGGCTAATATTAGCCGCAGGTGGGGAAACACGGATAAGTTACTTTATATCCTCTCGACTTAACGGTAAGGCACGGAAACAGGTCTGTGAGTTCCCTCTCTCGGGTTCGAGCAGACTTCAGAGGCAGCGCAAGAAAAAAAATGGCGGCCCGCAACACGTCTTCACACAAAAAGTGACTTCAGAGCAGCCGTCTGTCCGCTGCTGGTGCATCTCAGGAGCTGCACTCTCTTACCGCAAGCGAAGTGTCCCAACCAGACGAGTATTTGTCCTGAACTTGCACTTGTTTTTTGTTTTATCCTCCGCTCGCTCGAGAAACCAGAAGTGCGAGTGTAAGAGAAAAAAAATGGCGACGGGAGGGCTGGTCCCGCTTTCTATCAGCACGTCACTCGATGACTGGAGGGGGAGGTGGGCGGAGGAAGTGAGGACTGGCTGAGAAAATGGGGGGTGGGCAGCTGGGTGACTGAGCACGGGTGGGGGTGGGGATACGTTCATGGATACGGCTTCATGTTACTCTAATTTCCAAGATGCTGCATTGAAAAATGAAATAGCCTGAAAGCTGTAATAATCACAAGTAGTTATATCACTCACCAATGCATAACAAGAGTGTACAAATTCCAGGATAGCCTCTAAAAGCAGCTTCTTTTGTGTTTATGTCTTTTATGTTAAATGCTATCAACTAAAATTGTAAGTTGACAACAGCTGCATAAAAACCATTACAAAAACAATAACATAAAATGCTGATAATTAATTAAAAAGTCGAAACAAAACACAGTTTATGTTTTTATTTGTGTCCCAAAAAAATACTTTTTCGGCCACTGATTTAACATTTCTAGGATCAAATAGACTGAAGTAAACGAAGGTGCAATCAGGGTCAGATTAAGCACAGCATCTGCATGAAACAAAGCTGCACAGATTAGTGGAAAAAAAGTTAAGGAAAGGCATGCTCAGCTGAGATAAAAATATTTCTTTTCAATTTATAAATCATAAATAAACTGATAAATGCTATGTGATGATGCTTTTGTTTGAATGCAATCCAGCTGGAAGGTACACCTGCTCCAATCTCAATTATATTTTGTCACCCTTTAGCAAGTTAAGTTTGGCTTTACCTCCTTCCAGCTGTCCCCTAAGCCTGGCCATTTCCTGCAGTTCCGCTTGATTTTCTTCTCCCTTCAGTGCTCCGTCTGGGATTTGTTTCATTGAGCTAAATTTTTCAGGATGCATTTTTAATCAATCAGAAAACATAAGAAGAAGTTATAAATGATGACAGTTGTAGTGAACAAGGCTATTGAGTCCATTTTGGCCACTTTTCCAAATATTGAGCAGAGTTGGAGCAAGAGGAACATCAGGGGACGGTTGTTTACAGCGTACACATTTTCCAGATGGTGCTTTACATACATCATGTAATGAATTGTCTGATGCATTAGCAATTGTGTCAAATTAGATCCAATGGCTTGTCCACACCTTCAGCAAGCAATCGTTTCTCAATAGCCGAGGACGCAGACCCTCTGTATGAAGCCAACAAGGGGCTGTGTTTTACCAGGCTAGCTTCCCTCAACCCTAACCAACTTCCATGTACTTGCTGAGAAAAAGTTCCCCCACACTATAATGCTGTCACCATTGTGTGTCACCATAACCATGTGCTTTCAAGGTGGTGTGCTGTGTAAATTTTCCACTTTTCCACCATGTATAGCATTTTGCATCTAGATCAAAAAGTCACATTTTGCTTCATGGTCTGTTGAAAACTGCAAATGGGACTTCTCATGGCTTTTCTTTAACACAAATACTTTTCATGCTACTTCCAGTCATTCTATGTTTGAATCCCAACCTGGGCTTTTTCCGCATGGAACTTGCATGTTCTCACTGCATACGTGAAGGTACTCAGCTTCCTTCCGCAGTTCAAATAGGCAACTGTTAAGCTAATTAGTTGATCTAAAATTTCCTTAGATGTGAGTTGTGTGTGTGCATGTTTCTATGCCCTGTTTGTCTGTTGCACTGCTATGGACTGGTGACCTGTCCGGTTCTCAAAAAGCAAAACATAATCTTGTGGCACTCTGCTAGAGAAAAGAAACAGATCCAGAGATATTTGGAGAAACTTTGATCAGTAAATTGAGACTCAAGGGCAACAAAAAAGGCAAAAACAATACATGTTCAGAAAATAGGAGGATTGGACAAACCAAGACACATGAGAGAAGTAGGAAGTAAAAGTGCTGAGGAAGGAGATTACTGAGTGAGGACAATTATACTGATCATAAATGAAAGACTAGTGTGACGAGGTGTGAGTGTGGGGAGCTACTGACAACTTATGTGGCAAGATTGCAAGACAAAATAAATCAAACTACACAATGACTCAAAAGAAAACTAATCAGAAATAGATTAAAATTACAGAAACAAATACAAGATGATTAAAAACTAATTCCTCCTATTTTCTGCAGCCATCTCTGAATTAAACCAAGATTATGCTTTAATGTAACCCAGACTGCCACATTTAGCAGAAACATGCCATGAATTGCAACCATAACACGACTGAGGAGAGCGTATGACCACAATAAATGCTGCTGATTGTAGTGGAGGTTCTTTTGTAATAAATCATGACGTTAGCTGACCTCACTTCAAGTGTACAGTAGGTTTTTGCAGTAAACTCTTTCATGCCACAAGTAAAACATTTTACATAATTCCCTATTTTCATTTCCTGTTGTTCTCCAACTTCCCCTTCCATTTAATCTCATAATGTGAATTCTTTGGCACAGAACTATGACACACTGATTTGGAGCTACTTCTCTACCGCAGTGTGATGAAAGGGAGAGAGTCTATTTAAATTCACAGGGCAGTGCCTTGGGGAATAAGCCTTGATAAAATGCAACATGGATAAAATGATGCATCAGACAAAATTGGTTGAGTGTGACAAGATATTTAGTGCGCACCGAAGCTACTGCTGCCCAGTGATAAAGACAAAGCAGTAACACTGTGCTTGTGGTTTTAGTGGCCATGTCTCATGTGACTAGAGGTGGCAAAGAGCAGCTCCCACCCCTGGAACGCTGTCTGAATGTTAATAGTTTTGTACCCACTGTGTCTTAACTGCTAATGTCTGCCAATTCCCACAATCTAACGATGAAGTGTCAAGGAAACAAATATGGGGAAAAAAGCTTCATTGTCTTTAGAAATTTGCTTATGGATAAATATAGCTACTATATGTTTTTGCTAGTTTAAATACATTTGGTTCGAGTCTACTTATTTGAGGTAACGTATTACAAAGCTGTGAACAATGCTAGTAAAGTTTTTTTTAAGGAGTCACAAGGACAGATTTAAAGATCAAATTAAACATTTTTGAGGAATGTATGTGCATTACTCTACTGAGGCAGTGGTCACTGAAGATTCTTTCAAAAACAACACCATCTAGTGGAGGATTATCTGATAAGAGACTAATCTATTACTAAAACTTTTATTTTATTTCCTTAGAATCACAGGCTTGAATTTTCCCTTTAGGAGACAATGAAGGCTGTCTCTATTCTACGCTTCTATTCTACTATTGGGTTTATTCATGAAACATAGATTGTTAATGTGTAGCTGTGCTATGAAAAGTTATTAACACCAACAGTTGTGTAAGTTAAAAAAGCCACATAAAAGCCCCTCAGCTAGATCAAAAAATATACAAACATTTGTCCCAGTAAATAAATATTTATACACATGTACTCTCTATATATGTACAATGAAATCAAAATAAGTTAATAAATTATGATAAATCTTCCCAGTCAGTGTCATCAGCCATACTTGGAAATGTAGCTTGGAAAAGAATTAAAACTTCTTAAACTGTTTTTCTCATGTTTACATCCAAAACTTCAAAGTATTTTATGTAATAGACGAAACTCAAAGTAGTGCATAATTGTGAAATAGAAGAAAAATATGTTTTACAAAAAAAATAAAAAACACGTGGCACAGATTTGTATTAAACATGGCTCTACAGGTTTGGGTACCTACCAAGCGATTAAAGTTTTGCTTATTTGGAAAACATTAAACTCAAGCGTCATTAAGCAGAAATTTCGAGTTGAATATATTTAGGCATGTACTTTAGCTCATTCTAACACATTCAAAGTTAGGATATTGTTTTATAGCCTAGCATCTGCACTTCTTTACAACCTTAACTCTGGCCTGTTCGGTATGTTCCTTTGTTCCTGCTATCTGCAGGTGACGCCATTAGCTTGGAAGGATGATTTCAGCTGTGCTAACAGTCACACCTTCTCATTAAAAACACCTAAGATGACTGCGTCACTTGCTAGCTGAAAAATAAGTGAGGTGTCTAGAACTTATGACAGCACTGAGGAGTAAGTGAAGGATGTATTGTAGAATGTGTGCAGAGAGATATCACTGATGTGAGCTGAGAATAAGGTATCATACTCACATTTATTGTATAAAATGTAGGGAAAGTTCTAGATGTATTCTTAGAGCAGTGCAACCATCGTGATGTTGCTGAGCAGAGGAAAATTCTTAAGAGATGCAATCTGCTTTATTATAATAAATAGCAAAAGGCGTTGAGAAATATGTTAAGACACTTTCAGTCTTGTACTCAGCTCTCTGGGTCAGTGGTGCTTATCAGAAACAATCACAAACCCGGTAACTTTCTAACAAATGAACACAAGTATTAATCCACAGGATTGGATCTGAGTCATTTGATAATGAGCAGATGTTTTTAGACTTCAAAGGAAAAAGTGAGCCTGATTCAACTTGGAAACTGTTTGTGATGGTAGAAGTTTTTAACACTCCCTATGTTATTGCATAATTCCTTTATGGATTCCATTACTTTCATCCTTCCATCGACTTATCAGTAAGATTTTAAATGTCTGATCAAGGCTTCACGACAAAGCTTAGTCATACAAGTTCCTAAACTTTGGATGATCTGTTCTAATTTCCAAAAAATGTTTTATCAAACTTGGATTTCTTCTGGATTCTACAAATCATGAGCTGTGCATAAACTAAGATGTTAGAAATTTAAATAGTATATGCCTTTTCTCTTTTTTTTATTCTTTCTTATTTTAGCTTGTATACCCATGTTTTAGTTTTCTCTTGCTGTGTTGCTAATTTTGCAGTTTTTGACACAAATAAACTTAATTGATTGATTAATTGATTGATAGATATATTGATGCAAACATTCGTTGACACTGACTAATCCTACAACAGATCTTCTTTCTTAACACTGCCCTATTGTTTCAAAACACAGGTTTTGCTTAAGAAGCATGCACCGTGCAGCTTAATAATTCCATTTAAAGTCTGCATGACCTTCAGCACTACACCATTGACGTCAGTGTGTGTAAAAGTCCAGTGATTAGGTGTCAGGTTGGAGAATAGGATTGTGTCACAGACTTATTTACCTGCTTATACGTTGAAAAACGCCACCGTATTACTGGTGACCGTGCTCCATTCATAAAAGGTCCTGCTAGACAAACTGTTGGTTCACTGTGAAGAGCAAACATCAATAAGGATACCAAGAGATAGGTTTTCAAAGTTACATAAAAATAATATTTCAATTTAATATATTTCTTATGGCTTAGCATTTGTTTTTAATGAGTCTTTAATAAGGATGTGTTGGTGACCAAAGTTTTTGACCATGAAAACACCCAGACTTCGATCTTTCCTGCCAGTCAGCGGAAACCCCGTTGGAAGTGGTGTTTGTTAATTGACGTGAGCCTCTTCTGCCTGTTTGCAGCATTAGAACCGAGGCTCTGCTTCAGGCCAGGAAGAACTACACCAGGGCGAGAGGGTCTGGGGAAAGATAAGTAGATTTGACTAAAGGATACATTTTATTAGACAAAAAATACGCTTTATTTCTGCTTGAAATCATATGTTTTGGTAGTCTGAAAACCTGAAAACAAAGAAATAACTGTGTTTTTATAGCTACAAATTTATTTATTTTACAAATAAATAAATAAGACATTGTATTTTGTTATTTGGGCATCACCCCAGACCTAAACTTCACAGAACCATTGGAAGACAAATCAGTACATACACTATTCCTGGAACTGGGTGAGAACCAAGTCTGGGAAATTTCCTCTCTTCACCAGGTTTGCTGCAACATGCAAAGTAGATCAAATTAGCAGAAAGGTTAAAGTATATTCAAATCTGATTCTATGGTACAAATAAAGCACATGTTTATGTCAACTTACCATGGCTCATCAGCAAGGTAGGCTTTGCTCAAAACTTGGTGTTCCCGGGTGATTTTCTTGCTCACAATTATATCACTAAGCAGCGCTTTCAGACGTGCAATCTATGCAGCAGACACAGATAGATTCAAGTCAGTTTTTCCTAAATAAATATGGCAAAGGTCCTAAAAGGGTATTGTCAAGTACATATTTACACAATTTTCAGGCACGTAAAGGGATGCTTTACAGCATCTAATAATATGTACTTACTTCCTGAGTCTGTAAACTGTTTACATTGAACAGCTGTTGGATGATGGCCTCACACTCCTGCATTGTAGAAGGGCGTGGCAGATCGGCTAGACTGCTGTTGATTCTTACAGGCTCTAAAATGGTCTTTCGCAGCCCTGTTAATTCTCCACCATGGTTTAATTGTACAGATCGTGGACTTTCGCTAAACTCCCTAAGAAGAGTAAAATATTGTAAATTAAAACCAACATGAAAAATGACAGTTTTGGTTGTGTAAGTTAAATACCAAAATCCAAGGATTTACACAATTTATTTTAAGACTATGCCAAAAATATTTATTTACAATAACTCATATAGAGTAGAGTAGAATATCCAGAGCTCTCTGTGTAATTATGCAACTCCAGGCTTAGTCTAATGGAGGACATACTTTCCACTTTTAGTCACATCTTACCTCCATTATCCACGTGTTAATAATGTGCGATCTTTGATGAAGATACACCTGGCCAAGTGATTGTGTTTTCTCCTGGAAAGTCATTGAGGGAATTGTTGCTGCCATTCCAGTTGTGTTTTCACCTTGTTTTTGTTTCAAATAAAAAAACACTCCTGACTCACAGATTCTGTGTTTAGCACTGTCTCTTTTCTGGACAGAGCCATTCACAAAGTTATGCTGTCATCATGGAGTTTTACTTCCATAGATATACAGGTGACGTGGGGGATTCTGTTTAGCTGTATCTTGAAATAAATATGAATATGAAATAATTTGGAGCCTATATGATTAACCAATCTGTATGGTTAATGATATAGATTGGTTAATCTATACGATTAACCAATCTATATAGATTAGTCATAGATTCTTGTATGTATTGTTGGCATTAAAAACATTAACCTTTCTTTTTATGTGTTCAGGAAGTAAATAATTATTGAGATTTTTCTGATAGGTTCTATGTGCAAATGAGTTACATCCCAGAGTCAAATAAGCAATTATGTGTGACTGTAGGAGTCATTGTATTGCAAAATGTCAAAAACACATAGTACATTTGCTTCTTGCTCTGGTCTCTGCTATTAATAGGCAAATAATTCCCAGGTAAAAACAAAACAGTGAGCTCCTTTAGTTAAAAATTTAGAAGCCATGTATGACTGCTAAAAACAAATTTTTAGTTGGGTGTAATAAAACATTCAGCAGCCCTGCCTCTTTACATGTTTAAATTGACCACATCTACAGTTTGGATCTCATTTTTAATATAGGATTGGACAGAACTTCACCTTGAAACTTGGCCTTGAAACAGCGTGTCTTCAAGCAGCTCCTCCTCGTACAGTCCGGAGTGGGCCCCTTGACAGGGAGATCTTGCATTTCGGTTGAACATTATTCCTACAAAAACAACATCTAAGCTTAAGCAATCTTTCTAAAGGATATGTGGTTTACGGACGTTTACCTAAAGAAATTAAAAATTACTACAAAGACAAATGAGTAAAGATCAAGGACGTCTGACTTCTTTGCAAATCAAGAATCACTAATCCTGTGGGGTTTCAGTGATTCAAGAATCTAAAGCGACTATACTCCCGAGCTATTTAATATTCTGTCATGTTACAACCAAAATCGTCAGTGTTACTTACTGAAATTTTACACGATAGACCAACACAAATTAATGTATAATTGTGAAGTGGGAAGAAAAATCATACATGGTTTTCGAAGGCTTTTAGAAATATATGTCTAAACAGCTTGTCATGTATTTTTTTTCCAGACCCCTTTACTATCATTACTAGGAGAAGCAGCCAAGAGATCTAAAGGAACTCTGATGAGGATTCAAGATCTACAGCTCAGAGGAATCTGTTAATTGGACAATATCGTAATAAACTCCCCAGTTCAATTCTTTATAGAATAGTAGGATGAAGCCAAGTACATTGCAATACTGAAAGAAAGTCTGTTTGTTACTGCATAAGACTTAAGGCTGAAGCAGAAGTAAATTAGCAGGACAACAAGCCTAACCATAAGCCAGAGCTAGACTGTTATTGTTTTAATCACATGTTACAATGGCCCAATCAAAGTACTTCAAATCACAGGCTACCTCCATTCAGTCTGACTAAAAATAGCTTTCAGTTTCAAGAGGTGTTAGATTGGTAAAGCTGTACCCCAAAAGACTCAGAACAGCAATTTTAGTAAAATGTAGCTCTACAAAGTATTAACTCATACAAATGAAGGCCACACATTTCAGATAATTACTTTGTTTGCTGTTCTACCTAATAAAATCTGAATACGCTGAATTTTGTGGTTGTAACATGACGATATGGGAACAAAGTTTCAGGGAGATGAGTAAGGTTAAAGTAACTTAAAATGTAACAAAACTGCAACTGAAGGTGCAATAGAAACAATAATAAATCAGGATTGCGTCTTACCTTTTTTGCCTGCTTTGTTTGAGTCCATGGTCAATCTATACTTCAGCTCTGCAACAGCCATAAAAGAAAACAGTGTCAATAGTTTACACTGAGGGGGCAGCCACTGCATAAGATCGGGGTGCAAAAATTGGGGAGCTAATGTCTCACACAGGTGGCGAGACACTTAGACCTGTTCAGACACCAGATCCTTCATGGACCCCCAGCTGAGGACCAGTCAAAAAACCCTGGAGTTGCTATGCTACCAATGTGCCCAGATTGAGTGTTTTTCTTGTCAGTACTTTATCATGGGGACAGTCAGGTCTCTGGCTTGAATTCATTATACTCTGAGTCATCAAATCCAACCCTTGTAGATGGAAAATAATGATGTACAGCCTGTGGCTGATTTGTTAGGCATCAGGTCAATGAAGCTGGCTGATTCATTAATGAATGTCAAAACCCTGCTGATTACCCACTGGGAATGATTAAATTCCATCTAGCCATCTTTAATGAAACAGCCAAATGGGAAAAATTACAAATAACTCTTTCAGACTAACATTTACCACTACGCACGTTTTTTTTTTTTTTTTGCTTTGGTCAAATTTATGTACTTTTAAAAGTACATAAATCTGCAACATTATGGACAAACCCAGGCCGCTTTGATAGCAATATTTGTTGTATAAAGAAAATAAAATTATTCAGTGATTAGGATACATTCTAAGAAAAAAAAATTAAATGTCTGGAAAAACCACCTTTATTCTCCCTTTTGAGAAATTCCATTTCTGCGTGGAGCTTCTCGAGAGTTTCCGTTTGCTGTTGTTGCAGATACTGGATGTTCTTCTGGAGGGATATAATTCGGGAATCCACGTCGTTCAGATGGGACGTATGTGGCGCTCTTCCTCTGACAATCAGCGAAACAGCAGGCACTGGGTGTCCCGGTCGTGGAGAAGTCGCTTTCCTGCTGAATTCAAATCTGGTCCTGAATGTCGATTGAAGTATCGGTGGGAGGTCATTACCTGCCATTTTTTCCTTTTTTTTTTCAGCATTCAATGGAACTAGTTGGCTTCTTTTCTACACGGTTTAGCTGGCAGCCCTTTTCCACATACTGTTAAAGTTCAGCTTAACCCACATTGTTGTATTACAACAACCAATTAGACAGCACAAAAGCAGTAAACGGCTTAGTGAGCCTCCCGGGTTTCTTTGGCTCTTATTTGACTTGCGTTGCACTCAAACTGCAAGTGCAAAGAGAAAAACAACGTTGCCATGACGACCCGCAGCAAGCTGCAGAAATGGCTCGCCTTCTTCTTTGGGGAAAGTTGGAGTTGTATTCCTCCCCCTTGTGGTGACTGAAGAATATAGCAGCTTCACACAAGCAACAAATAGTTAATGTATTTTCTACACGATTAAAAAGTAACAATTGGATTTCTAATTGTTCCTTTTTACGTGTAGGTTTGGATGATATAATTTTTTTTATCTCAGTAAAATCAGTTTTTATCTCCTTCAAAAACATAACTCATATGTGTGCATCTAAATAAATAGAAACATTAATAAATAAAAAAAATGAAACACAATAGGTTTACAAAACAGTGGTGTATTTTAAAAGCCTTTTCATATTAGCTTGAGGATTATGTTGTACAGCGGATGAGAACCAAAAATTAAGTTACTATTAAAATTTGAGTTGTACACATTCTCAAAAAAAAAAAACAACAACTTGTGAGATAGAGAAGCCAGCTCATTGAAAAGTATGTTTATGTGCTGTTTAGTAAAAGAACAAGAAATTGAACCAACTCTAATAAAGCATGCAGTATTTTCCTTTCAACTAAAACAAAAACACAACATCCTGAAGAAATGTCCTTTCATTTTATTCATGACGAAGCTCCTTAAACAGTAAGCTTACATTACCAGCAGGGGTACAGAAGATATTGCATCTATTACGGATATGAAAACATTAAAACTGCTTTTGCAACAGCAAGAGAGAGAATGTGGAAGAACAAGCAAAAAGCTTAATAGTCTTTGGGAATGTTCGGGTGGCCCATCATCTCCCCAGAGTTGAATATACAATAACTTAATTGACAACATATAGAAGGCAACATAGAATTAGTCAAGGGAAAAACATAAACATCCTCGTATGTTAGAAAATATATAAAATAAACTAATTGAAGTAAAATCAACTTGGTGGTTATAATCAAAGGGCATTGTTTTCACTAATCAGAATAAAGATTGTATGGAACAATAAAAAGTGACACATGCATCGGTTTTTTCTGTCATCTGATTCCGTGAAGGACAGCACAGCAAGTGTAGTGACAAAACGTCTGCGGAGGAATTAACATTAGGAATGTATACTAAGAGACAAAGACATCATTTAGGACACAACATGAAAGGCAACAAAGTAAACACACAAAATGTCTGTTCAGATAAATTATCTCTCCAGTTTGTCCTGCCGATTGCAACGCTAAAAAAGCATCTTAATACAGCCTCTTGAGCCAAAATCGCACACAAACATATAAAATATGCACTCAATTTCTGCCTTGAGCAGCAGAGGGAATGACATCTTGAGTAAAATACGGTAGTGGTGGGTTTTGATGTCAATTACATCAGAGTAACATGTTCTGCTTCTCACGAGAGCAGATCTATGCAGCAAGTTCTGCGCTTAACGTGTCCCACTGACGTTACCGTGTTAAATATCAGGCTTATCAGTTCACACTTGCATGCACACAGCCCGTGAAAAACAACTAATGTAGGATTTAAACCTTCAAAAATCAGTCAATCAAATTTAGAAGAGTAAAATAAAATCTTTTGGGGGACATGTGGTTAAGTAAAATAGCCACAATTAAAATTAATCAAGCAAGCAGAAAACGGCATAAAGCCTTAAAAAGCCCAAACCAAACAATAACTGTTAAAATAAAGCACAAAACAAGAACTGCAACATTTTTTTCAGTGTGATTTTTTTTCTTTCCTCTTCTAGAAAACTAGCTTATACAACTTCCTTCTCAACACTCTTTTAACATCAAAACATACACAATTTATGACGGTAAATGCAAATGCAACTAAAACTACACTAAAACGCATAAGCAGAAGTCTTTAAATGAGCACGGCTACACAAACTGCACACTTTTAGCACACTCCTCTATCTATACAGTACGTCAACAGTGCAAAAACATTCAGCCCTTAAGATCAGCTTACATGTTGACCTCCCCCCTTCAACATTCAGCCTGATTTTAATGCTGCTTCTTTCCTGACAGCCCTACATTCATATTTGACTAGACTCGCTGAACACCCACAGGATTGAGAGATAAAATGCAAAAAATCCCCGAGACAAAATCTGGAAATTATTTGCAGAAAATACCAGCAATGAGAGTGAAAGCCTACGTGTGTCAGATGAACATAGGTGCAGCTCAAGAAATTTCAATGTTACTAAAAAGTCCAGTCATTTCAGTAAATTGATTTGGTTAAACTCATATTTTCTACACATTCATACAATGTGATATTGTTCAAACATTTTTCTTAGTTAAGATAAACTTATTTATTTTGCTCACACAGATGGCGTGTGAGCAAAGCAGATTTCTTTAGAGATTAAGCTAGCTGCTCACAGCATAGAAGGAAGAAATTGTCATAGTCCATTTTTAATGACTGTGTTATTGATGAGCAAGCAAAATCACCTGACATAAACTACATAGAGAATGTGTGGAGTAATGCCAAGAGGAAGATGAGACACAAAAGAGTCAATGACACAAAACAGGCTGATACTGAAGCAAAAGTTGTTCAGCACACACTCACTGGCAAACTGTTTTCTCAGAGTGCTGTGACCAAAGTTAGGTGGAAGGCCAAAATTTGGCAAAACGGTAACAGCAACCTTTAAAAGAATGTAAAAAGCTGTAACCTATGATCATCACAATTAACAGAAATTAATAACTTACATTTTTTTATGCTGGATTACTGAAATAAATGAACTTTTCAATGTTACTCTAATTTATTAAGGTGCACCTGTACAGCCCAGTTTATTGCAACATTTTTGCTAACATGATTGTGAAGACAGATGTAGATGGATCAGATTCAGTCCCATCTGCATATAAATCTACAGCTGAACTGTAGATGTTTTGAGCGTTAACCTGACTGTTTTCTCTATGCTTATTGCAAGCCACAATTTTCATGAACAGAATTAAAATACTTCCCTCACAACCTTATAGTGTGGCCTTATAATTTTAAGCGCATACTGAATGAGCAAATTCTTATTCATTTGTTTTTTTTTTTATCAAAACAGCAGAGGGAGACTCTGAATCTACTTCAAAAGTCTTTCGAAAGTAATTTGGTTGTGATTTTGTAATAATGCTTGTATGTGCTTCTGCTGATTAAATTTCGCTATGCTTTATAAATGTGTACTTTCTGTCAATAAGCATGAAAGAATCAGAGAAGATACAGAACAAATATGGGAGAAAATTAAAAACATAAGCCAAAAAACATATTATAGGAATATTTAGACACAGGGAGTCCTTATCAGAACGTGTCACCAACTGTGCAGCTTCTACTGCATTAATCTTCTCATCCCACTGCATCTAGAATGAATCCTAAAAAGCTGTTTTCTTATGCTCGATAAGCACAAAATGAAGGACTGTGACTACTTGGCAAAAACTGCTCCTTCTTATTAGACCAACAGTAACTAGGTGCAAATCTTTTTCTTGGCATTTCCATCTTCAGCAGCAGAGTCCTCCGTATGTCTATTACTGGTCCAACCTCCAGAGTTGAGATGTTTCTGTCACAGTCCAACCCTGAAAACTGAAAGATCTCCCATGCGCGAAACCCTCCAGTGTCTGAGTAAACTTTGTGGTTTTCTTGCGAAAACAAAAGCGTTTCTATGTGAAACCATGAAATGTGGGTGGAGATTTGGTTAGTTATGTGTCAGAGTGCAAATGGAGGGTTGTACGGCTTCACAAGTCAAACACAGAGACCCGACTGCAGAGCTGTGAGGCGACGTTCAATGCACTCCTTGCCTGCAGAAACAGGGTCAAAGAAAGAAAGAGAATATTTAGTGCAGCGTGTACAGAAACCTCCAGTTCTCTAAACTGAACCAGTTTTTCCCCCCCAAGAACAACAAATACTACAAGTGTTGAGCAGCTGAAAGAGATTCTCACATTTGCTAACACTAAGGATGTCATCCTGTTCAGTGAGGAGCAGAGACAGGCCCTCCATTAGCAGGAGAGCTTTGTGGTAACGCAGGATCGACGCTTCCCCCTGGTGGAACATCTCATCCAGCGCAGCAGCCTGAACCTAACATCACAACGGGAACATTAATGGTCTGTTCCACTAATTTAAAAATAGTGAAAAACATTTTTTTACAAATAAATGACTGAGAAGTGTAGTGGGTTTTGTTTCTGTTACCCTAATTTATACTTGTAGAACTACTTTTGGCTGAAGGTTTTTTTTACCAGTTTTGCACATTTAAAAACTGACATTTACCCCTTTTTTATTTACAAAATAACTCAAAATCTGTCTGATCCAATGGAGAGTTTGTAAACACAAACTTTCAAGTCTTGCCTCCGACTTTTAATCTATTTTACTCTCAACTCTAATCAGCTTTCTCATTGCTGCTGCACCACTACATTTCTCAGTCGAAATGGCGTGCGGTTACGTTGTGTTGCCACATTCGGTGTTTTACAAATCATGGTTTAATATGGGCTGCAATTGTTGAAGATTAGTTTGGCTTTCTGTCAAAGCTGTAAAATAATGAGAAACGTTTTTTCTCTTAGCCTACCATCTGCACTGTGTGGCTAAAGAGCAAACGCTCAGCTGTGATGGAGCTGATTTGGTCCATTAGACGATGCTTCCTGGAGAAGAAGTGTTCCAGATGACTGCTGAGCGAGCGGCAGGATGCCACGCTGGACTTGTATAGCTCATTCAGCCGCCTCACCACTGCGAATACAGAGATTGGAAGAAAAGAGGTTTCTGCTTTTGGGTGGTTCTCAAAGGAAAATAGATCTTATAGAATTTTTGTGACATGAAGAGCCTCCTACCTTGCTTGACAGTAGCGGAGGGGTAGAGTTTGCCCTGTTTAACTCGCTCCATGGCTGTGTGTAAGGCAGTAGACAATAGTTCTGCGGTTTTAAGGTAGAGCACCAACTGTTCTGCGTGACTGAGGAGAGAAACACAAAAGCACGTCACTTGTAAGTAAATCTTAAGTGTTGTAAAACTGTCAGAAAAAAAAAAAAAAAATCACTACTTTCTGGGCCTGAATCCTGAACTACTAGGGTATGCATCCACACACATTAGACACAAAACTTTCACTTTTAGCTCACTCGACTAAGTATTTAAATGAATTCTAGGCTCCTATGGGTCAATTTCTGTTTTAGGTAATATAAAAAAAATCGTATTGCTTAAAATTTCAATCATGATATGATTTTTTTTTTCTTTTTCCCTTTTTATAATACACAATAACCCCGAAACTGTACAAGTATGAAAAGGCAAAGTAGCAAAATATCAAGCAACTGCTTCTCAGTGAAGTAATAAAATAAACTCACTGCCGGATAATAATAACTAAATATCTGACACCCATTTCAGACAAAAAATGAAACATTATGTTTTTAAATGTTAAATCTTATCATTTAATAAGACTGTTACACAGTTTTAAAGTGAAAAACACAATCATATCAAAGCTTCATGCTAGTCATCTATAGTACTTAACTGTTTCTAGATAAGTACTTCTAGAAAATGTAGAGTTGTAAAAGAACAGAATGTCACTGTTCTTTTATTACTATAACCACATCAGAGACATAAGCAAACTAAGTAGGTGTTTTAACACACATTATTTATGTCTGGGGGTTTTGGTTTTATTTGTCTAAATGGAGCAAAACTGAATCATCAACAAACAGTGACCTTGACCTTACCTCCACTCTCGGCTCAGTGAGCTTATCTGATCTGCCACCAGGCTCTGCTGCTGAAGGACAGCGGGGTGAGAGTCGTCTCCCTGTCCCCCCGCTGTGACTGCCCCGCGAGTGCTAGCTACCTCCATCAGACAGAGGACAAACTCCAAAGTGAAACGCAGGCGCTGCACCGTGTCTGTGTGCTCTTGCTGAACTCCGACGAAAGCAGAAAAAGAGGAAATTTAGAAAATGTGTCAACACAGTGTGATTTTACAGAATCTACTTTGCTAGAAAGAAAATATTTATTCCTCATTTTACAGGTAAATGAATCCTAAAATAAGCTCCAATCCTAAAAATGTCTACAATCTCACTAGTTTGTGGGAAACTAGTTCTTCACCTCCATCAGCGTCTCCTCAGGCAGCTCAGGGGCCTCAAAGGTCACAGCGCCACCCATGTTAGCAGTGATAGGATCAGTGAAACTGTAGCGAGGGCTGGGCGGGGCCTCAAAGCCTTCGGGAAAGGTGCCTGTTTGGGGGTAGCGACTGATCAACGAGCCTGCAGGACTGCCTGAACTGAAGGAGCCTGCATGAGTCAGAAAAAAGGAAGACATTTTCCTTCAATTCATCTACTGTGAAATTAAAAAAAAAATTAAATGTTAAGCAATTACAATGTATAAGCCTTCTGAGGAAATTGCTGTTGATTACTAAACCCTAACCCTAACTAAAATTAGATCTTAGCCATAAGAACAAACAATGTTTCACCTCTAGATTTTTTGTATTTGAATACTTTAATCTCAAAAGAGAACATTTCTCATTGTATATTCTCATGTTGTAAAATGTTAACGTAAAAAAACACACATTTTGTTCTGTGTCAATTTATTCAGACATTTTTATTGTTTTACCTGAACATTTCCTGTGTCTGGAGGTCTGAGGTGGGGTACTGCCACTTGGCGGAGAGCCAACAGTGAAAACCACTTGTGCAGGGCTGCAAGAACCAGGTGCAAAGCCACCACCAGGAGGAGCTAATGAGCAGAAAAACATAGGCTTTTTTTATTTTGTTTTATTAACATTAGAGAAAAAACAAATATGCAAGAATTAGTTAGGAAAAAACCAATGGCAGTGTTGATAAAACAGTTCCCTTACAGTTTTACTGGCATTCTTCTGAAAATTATAAAAAGTTCAAACTCATGGCTTCAAAATAGATAAAGAAATCTGGAACCATTTAATTCTAAGCTTTTAAACTGCTGAAAATTCAGCTTTGCAGCCAGAATTCATCCTGAGCTGTCATATGCTTAGCAGAAAGAAGAATAAAAACTTATAAAATCAACATGCAGACCTGTTATGTCTATGGCTTTTTCTGAGGCGAGGTTCTCCGTGCTGCCCCGTTCTCCTGCATGTCCTGCTCCAAACGCAGCCATCAGCAGCATGTCAGACAGACGGCCGGCACTCTGTGACCTGAAGCAAGCAGATGAGAAACAGCTTTGCTTTCACGAATCTGTCCACTTCCCATCAATTCTCTTCATCTGTTTACTTTATGTTTGTCCATATCCATCTACTCTGAAAAGGTTAAACACCACTCTGACCTTTTTCCATTCCAGAAAAAAAAAAAAAAATCACTTCAACTGCAGTTTTACAAATGATAATTAATTTCGAATTAGAACTAATAAGTTAGAAACAGTTAATAGATAACGATGGATGTTCTGTTCATAACTAATTTTATACTTAAAGAAAAGATTCCTGTGTCTAAACAACTCATTTGTGATTGAAAAGATAAACAGTGAATGAATGAACCTGACCTTCCAAAGCTCCTGCCATCATCATTCACTCTGTGGACGCAGTAGGCTGGGTGGGTGAACGGCGCGGGCGCTTGTTGCCCCAGGTCTCTGAGCTCTCCCGGGGCGGTCCTGCTGCCAGGCGAACCAACAACTAAACCCTTCTGAGTCAGGAACGTCACGAGGTTTGGAGAACTTGGCGGTTTTGGGAATTCAAAAGGAGGGATAGTCTGAGAAGGCAGACAAGTAAGGAAATATTACATTTATTTTTTCCTGTGTATGTGGAGTAAATTCATGGAGACGGTCGTCTCACCCTGGATGGGGATCCCAGGATGGTCGGTAGAGGGTTACGCTGCATCAGCTCACTGATTCTGGGGGAAGAGTGGAGCGGCCGGACGGTCATCAGCCCGGTTGGAGGGACAGCGACGGGGTCTGAATGCTGCTTCTTGATTTTCTGTCTGCTGCCGCCAGTTGCGCAATCCAACAGACAGGGGGCACTGTGGAGCCGTGTGCCGAGCCCTGGTGCCTGTGGCTGCTGTTGAGAAATCTGCCTCGACTCAACGTGCTGCGGGCCTGGAGCGCGAAAAGTAACTTTGACCCTCTAGTATGGTGCAATGTTTGGAATTGTTTTTATTTACGTAGATTTAAAATTATATTAAAACAAAAAAGAAAAAAAATAGGGGAAGTTCAATCTACAGATTTATCAATTCAAATAATTCCTTATCTGCGTGTCAGAATACAACAAAAGGTAAAAAGGAAACCCCAAGAGCAAACTTTTTAATCATTCGTAAAATCCCTAAATGTATCTAAAAGAGAAATGTTTGAAATCTACTCAGTAAGTGAAAAAAAAGGTTTATATAACATGCAGCTTCCATTAGTACCTTGAGGAGAAATCTGGAATGTTCTGGTCCCTCCCAGTGAAAGCCTACGGGAGGAGGGGACCGCTCCCTGCCAGGGGGCCGAAGGTCCTGCTCTAGCATGACCCACCAGGCTCCCACTGCTACCGCGACGCACCGCTGTCGCTGTTGACCTGGTGCGTCAACAAAAAAAGCAACATATTACTCAAGTTTAGCTGAGAAACTCTAAAAAAATACTTCAGCGTTAGTTTCAGAATGTCATATGTGCCATTGTTTGGTTGTGGGATTGTGTGCTGGTTTGGATACAGACCGTGGTGAGCCGTCCTGCTTGGTAGATTGAAGGTTCAGCTCCATGCGATGGTAGTTCTGGACCTGAGTGGGTACTGGGATAGGCAATGAGTGAACATGGTTTCCACAGCTACCACAATAATTACTGCCAGGGAACTCGGTGGGCCTGGAAACAACAGAGAGAAGGGCAGAACATGAGGAGGGGATGTTCAGAGCACAAGCAGCAGACAGTTATGTTTTCATGAAAGCTTTTTGGGAAAGCCCAGCATCATTTTGAAGATGTGGCATTTTGTTTATATATGGTCAAAGCTTTCAGAGGTTATTAATGGGTTTAAAACCAAAACTCTTGAAATCCCTATAAAAGGTCGTCGCCAGGCTAAAGCCAAGTAGCTAGGCAGGGAATATTATCTTTCAGCTAAAGGCAAGTTAGTGGCCAGCTTCCTAGAGATGCAAAATGGAAGATATTGCCTCATGTTGTGGAAAATGTTTTTCTCTGTTTGAGAAGGTTTGAATTACTGGCCTATGGTAAACAAACCAAACAGCTGTGAAGATTTCTGAAGAAGAGATTGGGCTGAAACTGTCCAATCTTAACATCTGAAGGATTAAGGCAAACTTTAATGAAACAATTTTAACATCTTTAGTTTAAATGCTGAATGAAAGTAAATCACAATGTTGAACAGTTTAAGGATTTCAAAATGGACTATAAGGATAAGCTTATGTTTTAAGACTGGCATCTGCTTCACCTTCAGAAAAAGACAAACAATATTTGAGTTAATTTCAAAATTAGAGGTTTCAGTTTTTAAAGGAGGATAAAGACAGGATGTGGGTGGAAAAAAAAGAAAAAGTCGTGGGTTTTCAAACTGCAGAGAGAAAAAAATAAAGTGATGAAACGGTTATGCTTCAAGTCTTATGCACAGGCTTCTTTTAGTAGTTTTAAGATCTGCAGTTTATTTGAACAGTCAGCATCAGTAACAAAAAAGTGAGATCAGATGCCAAAACTTCTGATGACAGGGATTTTTTAATCACTAGATTTATTTTCTGTTCCATCACAACAAAGGATTCTTCAAACTCTGAAAAGAAAGAGTAGACATTGATCCAGAAGCTGATCTTTAAAAATCAGTTTCTGTATGTTTATGGGCTCAAGACATGTAGTAGGAATTTTAGGTACAAGCTGAAAATGATTTTTTAAAAAAGCTACTCACATTGGAAAACATCACACACAGTGCCTTGAAAAAATATTTACTTCAGTTGAACTTTTCTTACGTCACCTTACAACTACTGATTCCAATGTATTTTATGAGACAGACCAACACAAAGTAATGCAGAACTGTAAATTGGAAGGAAAATGACAGGTGGTTTTGAATAGCTTTGACCAATAAAAACATGAACAAATACCCTGAAAGCCTCTTCTTGGTTAAATTGCTTTAGCATGCCTTTTAGGGTATGTCTCAACCAGCGTTGCAAGACGTTCTTTGCAAAACAGCTCAAACTCGGTCAGATGGGATGGTGAGCGTCTGTGAAAAGCAATTTTCAAGTCTTGCCAAAATTTGTAAATACGACTGAGTCTGGACTTTGACGGGGCCATTCTAACACGTTTTCACTTTAAAATGTCCATATCATTTTGTGCTTAACTTTAATTTTATAGCTAAATCTCAACATTTGAACTCAGTACTTCTACCTGACAGGACTTGGAGAGCCACTGTAAGAAGGAGAGAGTGGTGGCGTTTTCGCTTGGTTACACAGACCAGCTGAAGCCAAAAGAGAGCTAAAAAAGGATAAAAAAAAAAGATGGGAGAGAAAATCAGACTATAAAGAACTGATTTTTAAATAACTGTAAATGTTCTGGGATGAAAAAACATTTATTTTCCACAATAAATAAAGTCAGTGCCTCTCACCCACTGTTCATCAAACTGTCCTGCAGCACTTTGCTCTCACAAGTCAGTTCACCTGCTGGAAAGTCAATCATATGAAAATAACACACAGCAATGAAAAAAAGCTTTTTTAATAATTACAATATATTTAAAAACTTTTACAGTTTCATCTGAAGTTATTTATACAAATACTCACTTGTAAAATGAGCAGGCACCATGACAAAATCATCTGTATCGCAAGAGGAGGAGTTCTTGCTGCTGCCACCTGCTCCAGACGAGTCTTTCAGGAGAAAACCTGCAGCCTCCTGCGTTGGAGAGGCCAGAACTTTGGCACGCAGATGCTGAGTCTCAGCTAAAGACTGCTGCAGAAGGAAGCAGACACAAGAGAACCAGAAGAAGAGTATGAGTTTAACGTATAAAACACATACTATTTAGGAATGATTGAACAGGCACA
Source organism: Girardinus metallicus (assembly GCA_903067095.1). NCBI lineage: Eukaryota > Metazoa > Chordata > Actinopteri > Cyprinodontiformes > Poeciliidae > Girardinus > Girardinus metallicus. The sequence continues at coordinate 22,970 of CAEGAE010088981.1, read as the reverse complement.
GACATGTACAAACTCATAAATTCCACGCAAATAAACAGAAGCAGAGGAATAAGAGAAAAAGTGAGTACAAACCGGTGGTGAGGCAAGGTGAGAAGTGGAAGAGCTGCTACAAGAGCTGGCTGATGCCGAACTGGGCAAACAAATCATGGTCACTGTAGGGATGGCTGTGATACAATGCAAAACAATTGTTGAAATAGTTCATGAGTCACATGTATAAAAGAAAAAAATCTACTTTGGTTGTGAGCAGCAATCATAATTACTTTTTATCCAACATTTGGTCTAAAAGAATTCAGGAAAATATGCCAAATCACACCCAACCAAGCTTTAAATAGAGTAATATTTACTTTTACTTACACTTTTTAATGGATGAGCTTGCATCCAAGAAAGGATGGGTAAAAAACTCATCTGCCAACAAAAGAGAAGAAAATAAAGAATAAGTAATGATCAATGCTGAAGAAGCTGAGCAGAATTCAAAGTAATAAACAGAAATAGTTTAGAGAGTGTTTACTGTTGTTTCATCAGGTTTTGTGATTATTTTCATATATATGGAAGAGTTTTATCGGACTCTTTTAACGACAGTGCGACATCTGTCAGAAAGAGCATTTAGAAAGGGTTAAAACTGCTAACTGTCACCGACCAAAGTCCATACGATCCTTGTGGTTGCGTTGCAGCAGACCGAGCAGCAAGTTCCTCAGATGGCTAGAAGTCTCTCTGGGGATGCTGCAAAAAATAAAACATTAAAATCTAAAGAAGATTTTTCTAATAGCCTTGTTTGCTCTCAATGTTCTTAAATAATTATGATCATTAAAAAAAACATCTCAAAAACTATAACTTAAATTATTTCTAACATATGAACATGGCTGTCAGTGTCAGCTTTTATGAGACACAGTAAACAGCTGGCATGTCTGACCTACTCATTTTGTAACATTTCAGTTTGCAATCCAAGTCTAAATTCAAGCAAAAGTAAGGCAGCCAATGAAAAACAATTATTAGCAACAAACATAGGGAATTCACACTTATTATTCCTCTTAACCACAAAACACTGTTGTGCTAACATTTCATTGTTCAGTTTAAAAACTGCAGTTCTTACTTGGGACTCAGATTCTTGTTTTTCTCATAGAACAGCCGGAGGTCCTGGGGACTGCTAGCCTAAAGGTGATGATGCAAAATATGCAAATATCAACGGCGTGTTGAGACATAGCTACTGTAAAGCACAAGGGAAGTTTATTATTGAGCACCTCTATCTGTTCGACTCATCCTTCCTTTGTGTTTCTTACACAGCACACTCAGATATGAAAAGAACAAACATGTTTCAGGTTTACTTGCTGCTGGGCCAGTTTAAATGAGAAATAAGCACATACACTTTTATGCAAAATACATTTATTTATTCTGAATAGTATTCATAACGTGTAATAAAACTGTAAATAAGTCTCAATTATAGAGTTTTCTTATTCCTTGTACATGATCAGTAAACAGTGTTACTTTTGATTCAGTATATACAGTGCTAGACCTAAATAAAGGTCACACACCAATATTTCATGGAACGCTTTAAGCTTTGACTACATTCACTGTTTCGATATGCTTCAGCAATGTCACAAGATCTATTTCCGTCTAGTGTTGCATAAATTTTTTATCAAGATCTTGCATTGGTGATGGGAGAGTCCAACCTCTGTGCAAAACTGTCTCCAGAACATCCCAAAGACATTCAATGGGGTTAAGGTCTGAACTCTATGTGTGACAAATGATGTGTCATGCTCCCTGAACTCCTCTTTCAGAAGTTGAGACAGATTAATCCTGGCATTGCCATCTTAGAATATGGCCGTGCCATCAGGGAAGGAAAAATCCATTGATGGAATAACCTGGTCATGCAGTGTTTTCAGCTGACCTCATTCTTTGGGTACATAATGTTGTAGAACCTAGGAGACTCTAGGGATGATAGATGCATCGCTTCATCTGCCTCTCTTCTCACCCTGATGCGCTCATCACTCTGTCAGAGGGTAAATCTGGACTCTTACGACCACATGACCTTGCTCCAGAGTCCAATCTTTATACTCCACCGCACACTGAAGTCTTTTTTCTCCAGATAGCCTTTCTGATTAGTGGTATTAATATGACTACTCAGCTGCTCAGTCCCAATCCCTTACGTTGTGATGTGGAAATGCTCTTGCTTTCACTATTAAACATTGCCCTGAGTTCCGTCGTTGCCAAATATCATGGTCATTTAGGATTTTTTTACGACCACATTTCTTTGTCAAAGACGATGGTTGCCCTCTATCCCTCCACTTTTTCATGATGAATTGGACATTTCTCAACCCAATGTTAACAGGTAGTAGAAATATTCTTATACGTTTTCTCTGCTTGATGAAAATAATTTGACCCTTCCTGAACAGGCTAAGATTGATCTTTTCCACAATCACAAGATGTGTCCCACATGGTTGTTTAAGAAATAAGAAGATACTCATTCTGTCAGCCGGGAAAAATACTTGTTACCGGATGACAGATGACATTTGTCCATGCACTAATTATCCAGTAGGAAACATATGACTAGTGTAACTTGTGCAGTGTAACTTGTGACCTTTAGTCCTTTCTTGTTTTAAATATTTAATAGCTGAAATGCAGTTGAGATAATATTTTTTTTTTGTTTCCAATTTTGTTGATGTGTTTTCAGATGCACAGAAAAAAATATCAGCACAAATAACAATAACAGTCTATTATCTTATCTAGTAAATAATCTCTTACAGACTGGAAGGACTGGATAGTCAAGTTTGTATTTCGTTCTTGTTAAGCTTAGAAGAATGATGCATAAAGGCTTCCTACACAGGGAGGAGGAGGTGCAATACTTCACACCACAGACCATGCTGTTCTGTCCTTCTCTTGCTAGACAATATTTAAGCACTTTGAAAAGCTTTTAAGATTTCAATCAATGCAGTAAGAAATGTAGAACATCCTTCATTGAACAATCATATTGATCTGAATAATACAGAATACAAATAAGTTTGTATCATCATATCATTTGGCACAAGCACACATTAAACTTGAAGTTTTTTTGTCTGTCATGACATTCTTCACTAACATATAAAGTGTGTTTTTACCTGAAAAGGAGCTTTACCAGTCAGACACTGGAATACAATGGTTCCTATACTCCACAAGTCAGCTTTGGCATCATAGTTCTGGGACATAATAACTTCAGGAGCCTGTTGGGAAAATAAAATGTGAGATTTAACAAAATGTTATTCTGCTCACATGATTACTTGTAGGCGATTGCAGTAAATACAAATAAGTCAAAGGAAGACTCATTCACTGATGTTGACATTACCATGTACATGGGAGAGCCACAAAGTGTAGCTGCCATCATGTTATTCTGAAGGTATCTGGCAAAGCCAAAGTCCGCTACAAAGAGACGGGAAAAAGATGAGAGGATCTCATGCACAAAAGAGAACTTTCTAGAAAATCTGCACATTGCTTCAAATTACGTTTAGATTCCAAAAGGAACTTCAAATTGAAACAGAATTTATTAAGAGAGTACAGAATAAACCTATTCTAGGAGGTTTTCAAATTTTAAAGACTTGGAGCTTATCTCCAAAGACAGCCAGTCAAACATATCAGATAACGAATTATGTACATAACTAAAGAGATGCGAGTACAGATATGCAGAAATTTATAAAAATGTCAGCATAAATAATGTTCAATTTCTTCCTAATTATTAGATCATTTTTAAGATGATTTATGATAATAAATACCAGAAATAGAGCACTGAAAATACACACCAGAGTTACTTTATCACCGACAAAATGAACACAAAAGTGACCTTCAGCGACACAAAAAGCATGAAAGTGGTTCAGGTTATCACCAGAAATGTTCAATTCTAAATTTCACAGATTTAGAATTGCACAGATTTTCATCAGATACAGAATGAGCCACAACACTGCTAATCACAGGTGCGGGGATAAGACTCAAAATTAAAGCTGGGGGAAATTTGCTACCAACAATTTTTATTCTAATCTTACAGGAACGCACAATGGATTGCAAAAGGTAAGGGCAGATCACGTAATTTTCAAACTGTGTCTGTTTCAGGTGAGATACTGTGAAACATGCTACGTAGTCATTGACATGATTAGAAGTGTAAATGGTGACTGGGAAATGACTTTTATAAATATATAAAATGCACTACGGATAATACCAGCTTACTGTTTGGCAATTTTGTTTATGTCTTTCCATACAGAAAGTTGTGAAAAACTCTTCCTTTACAATGATGAAATGTGTGTAATCCATATTAAGAACAGAAAAATTAAACAAAAGTATGAACACAATAAATAAATAAATTTTAAACTGAATTGGACCTCAATATAAAAAAAATTATGTAAATCATTTTTTAGGATATGCTCTAACCAGCCGAAATGAAAACAGAGAGCCAACAATGAGGTAACTCATTATAACAAACCTACCGATCTTGATGCAGGTGTTGTTGGAGTGAGACTTTCGGCCCGGTGGGTAGGAAAGCAGAATGTTCTGGGGTTTGAGGTCCCGATGGATTATTCCTTTGGTCTGCAGGACTTTCATGGCCCCTGCAATTTGTTGCAGGAAAACCCGTATAGTGTCCTCGCTCAGTGTGCCTTTGGCTGCAGAGACCAAACGGAAAACAAAAGGTGTTTGCTTACGTAAATAATTGCTTTCTGTTTTCCCATTAGAAACTACCAATCTCTAATGTCAGACAGTTTCATCGCAATGCATTATGTAAAACAGATCCCTGCTTCTAAGAACTAAAGAGTGATGAAAATCTTAAAGCTAAAAAGAGATAGAGAGATAGTGTGGGTACTATTTTGCTGAATCCTTAAAAAATTATTTTCCCTGTAAAACTCAAGCTGTCACTGAAGCAGAGCAGAACGTCAGTGTTTTAAAGAACTGTTACACCTAAAAAAAAACCTCCTCCTATAATGTAAAATCTGCTTTCTTTTGCTAAGACCATTAAGAGAGCTTCTCCCAGCTCATGTGACAAGCAGGGACTTAAGCATGCATTAGGTTGCATTAACTTTCAGCCGGGTAATAAACTCCTCCTTCAATCAACAATATTTCAAATGTGTCCTGTTTTGCCTGTTTTCATAAGGCTTTTTCTATATTTTTATATGCAATAGCTATAATATCAGGAAAAAACACAAAATGATCGATAGATTGATATTTTCCCATATTCTATACTTATCCTGACCTGGAAAATACCTCAATCTAATTCCATATACTTTTCCTGACAGCAGAGAAACCATGTTCCAAGTAGCAGGTTAAAAAATTTGGTACAAATACAAATTGGTATTTTATTGATGTGACCTATTCACTTTTCATGAAAGATGCAGTCATTTCCGCTAAGAAAACACTAATTTCCATTGAAATACATTGGCTGCTAATCGAACAGTAGATCAGTTTTTATACTTACAGTGTAAGTAGTCAGCAAGATCTCCACCATTGCAATACTGTGATCAAAAAGAAAAAGGATTGTTGAAAAATATCTTAAAACTATGACTTCCTCGAGATTTCAGAGAGAGGCTAATGGAGTGGAGACAACAGAAGGGTTCTCCATAAATGTGATCACATATTCACACCTAGGATTAAAATAAACTTAATGAGGTGTAGCAAATGAGGCTCTAATTATACTTTTCTTCACTAAGATAGAAAAATAGGTATTAAGTACTAACAGTAATCTGCAACAAGAATATAAAAAGCAGCCGTAATTAATTTTTAACTGGACTAAACTGAGTGATGGTGGACTTAGCATGAAAAACGTTCAAGTTTGAGCTTCATTTGAGAAGGCTTTGTTGGAAAAGATGCTGCATGTTATTTCACCACAAATGATAGCTAAGAAGATGTGTGTCTTATATCTACAATATGTATTGTACAATACAATACAATATTGTATACACAATATATATTGTATATCTACAATACATATTGTAGATATAAGACACACATCAGAGTATTGTGTGTCATTTTTACACACAATACTCTGATGGGTAGTCAAAATAATAAATAATAATAATAATAATGGCATTTAAAAACATTCCATTGATGAGCTACACATTTTTGCCATTTATGCTGATCATAAATCTGCATCCTGTCACTGTTTATAAAGTTAAGTCGCACAAGGCCACAGCAAAAGCAACAGATCACTTTTGGACTGGAAACCATTTAACCCCCCACTCCATGCCTGAGGGGTCAGCTAATTATAGCTCCTCCCCTGAGATTATTGAGACAATACACTTCTAAGCAAACAAAGCAACGTGTCATAGCAAAGCTTACCTCCATTACCAGGTACACTGAGCTGGCAGTTTCCTAAAGAGGAACAAGATAAGAGCAGTACACAAACACATTTCAGTCAAACAGTAACGAGAAAACAGCCTGCAAGAGAACAGACTGAACTAATGTCCACAGAGGATAATACATGGCTTATGATAACCATGAAATCTTTGCTAATTTAATCATGGGTAGAAGCTGAATCAACTCTTTTCACAATTTGATAAATCAATAAATTATGCAAAAAACTGTGATAAGAAGAAGTTTGTTGGCTTTGGAGTAATTTAACACTAGTCTAGTCCTAGTTAAGTATTTTAGTGATATTAGATAATTAATCATTAGCATATGTATTCAAATTTTATTTCAAGCTATTTTTTAGCATACTGGTAGTTCTCTATTTTAGTTTAAAGATTACTCTGATGGGTAGTCAAAAGTTATAAGGGACTTACCAATTTTAATCAGTAAATTATGTAATCAAAATCAGTTAATTATTTTGGAAATCCAATTTGGCATACAACTAACTACACTGAAACATTATGACACATACATATATATTGTATATTTGGTTTTAATTTACACATCAAGATAAATAAAAAGGGGTGTGGTCAAGCTAAATAGTTAATCCAACATGGAACATCTTTTTTGTAACTAAACACAATATATCTCTCTTGACTAGCTAATTTGGTCGATCACTGTTCAATTCATTTGAGCAGCAAAGATTTTACAAAAAATTGCACTTGTATATCAACGGACTAATGCAATGGGCATTTTTGTTTAAGATTTCTTTCTAAAACCTTCACAGACATTGAAAAATTAATTTAAAATTTGTTTTATTAACCTACCAAATTTTATCTACCTTTGAAAAATAATTTTGGCTCAAAGAAAAGGGAAAAATGATCAACATTTGATTGTTTTAGTTGATACCAGACATATCAAAAGCAACAACAGGAAAAAAACACTTGAAATGGGGATTTCAATGTTAACACCAATAAGCTCAATTAAATTTTTTATATAAAAAACAAAGAAATACATGATGATATGGTTGTTCAGAGAGATTGAGAGCTCCCAAAATTTTTTTGATTTTTTACAGTCTGCCACAATCTTTTCGAAACATTTTGGAGGAAAGCATGAACAAAAAAAAACCCCAACATACTTCAGCTAACTTCAAAACACCCTCTTATCACATAGCAACAGATGACAGCCATCTCTCACTCTGACCCCGATTCAGTATCTGCTTGAATGCAGCGGTCAAAGGCCAGACTGTTTTCTGTAGTTCAGCTGAGTCAGGGCTTCTAACACTGGCTGCTTGTGGGTTCACTGAGAAAAAGAACAGCAAACAGGTTCTGGCAGAGAGCCGGCAGAGAGCTAGAAGTCTCAGGCTTTCTCACAGAACTGAGGCAGAACATCTCTGGTGGATAAAATGTTTGCCCTTGTTGCTAACGGTTTCACAAAAAGTGAGATAGCATTCAGCACAATGTCAAACCATTTGTAACGTTGCAGAGTATTCAATGAATATTTTCTTGTCTAGAAGAAAATCACATAACAGGACCAAATTGCTATCAAACAACTAATACAACTGACATTTATGAGTTTAACTACATCCACTCCATTTACTAGTGTTTTCTCATTGTGGAGACTATTTTACTCCTCTGCAATTCTGATTATTACAGTTTAACACCGAAAGTCAAACAAACTTAAAATTAGCTGGTTGATTAGTTGGGCTATCTGTTGAGGTAACTAGTCTCCAGTTAGTTTCTTAAAAGATTCGGTGCTGGTAGTTTGTCCACCGTAATTTTCAAACATCATTACCCTGAAAAGAGTGACTGTGGCACTTCTTTAGACCTAATCCATACACCCCAGTCTGCTTTACCGCCCGCTCAACTGTGATGCCTGTTTGAAGTTACTTCTACCATCTTTACCAGCCCACTTGGATGTGCTAGGCACTTTATCTATTAGGAACCACAAGAACACAAAACAACATTAATATTCAGATAAGAAATGATTTTGCTTTGTGCTTCTTGGCCTTCGGGTAAACAGTGTACAAATCTGCTTAATATCATCCCGTAAGACACTGTAGGAAAAACTGTAAAACTAAGTAGAGCACTGTAATTCAACCAACCTAGAAATAGTTTAAATAGGGACTGTGAGATCTAACCAGCTTGAGGTCACAGATGTGAAGATGTATGTCAAAGCCTTAAACTTCTAACCAATAGTTGTCAATGTTTTTATGCAACAGTAAAAAAATCCATTTTTTTTTGCAAGCAAAGTAAACGTGAAGTATTTTGAAGAAATGACATTTAAAATTATTTAAGATTTTGAGCTGGCTTTCATTTTTGCAGGACAGTCTAAAAAGCAGATTCAATATGAAAGCCAGAATTTTGCTGGAGTGCAGTGCATCGCTTGGTGTCACTTTCTTTGTGACCTTCCAAGATGTGGATCAATGGACAGATTAATCCCCAGCTAAGAACATCAACAGAAACCTGTAATCTTAGAGGCCTGGCTTGGACTGTCCTATGAAGAAACAGAGCTCCTGTCGCTCTCAGCCACCCGCTGTCAGTGAGGAGTGCAGCTCAGTTGTGCTTGGCACAAATGTGACAACTTTTTTAAAGAGATTTTTTATTTTACCAGGCTACTGATGATGACCTCACAAAGCAGTTGTATACATCACAACAACAACACCAGGCTACAGTTTCATCAACAGTACTGTAGCTCAGTTCATTTGAACCAGTCATGCAAAAGCCAGCAGGTCCTGCTGCACTATCTATAGAAAAATACAGTTTAGAGAACAAAAGGTATTCTCAGAGGTGAAACCAACAACTGCCAATAAGGAAATTAAACATCCAAAATCAGAAGTCACAGGCACAACATGGTACACTTTTGAATTATTTGCAAATTAAGGATTTAAAAAAATGCAACTCTTAAACATCTGAACTCATCTAAGATATTAAAGATAAAAAAAACAAAAAAAACACAGCAACGCTTCATCGCAAAATAAAAAGAGTCCTCCATCAAACAGTGAATTGTTGTCTCATTAACATAGGCTAGCATGATGTAAAGTAGCATTGTGTTTTTCACCCAGCTGGTAGGGTGATAATTATGGACTAAAAAACAAAAGGAACGCCTGCTGAGATCAGATAACATTTTCTGAGGAGACATGAGGGACGTGATATAACAGCGATCCAGGAGGTGTTGCAGCAGGCCGTTTCAGATTGGTTACTAGGCTACAGGCAACAGCATCGATGTCACTAAGGACTCAGGTTTGTCCCCCAACAATTCAGCAGCTGCCCTGACAGTAAGTTAACAGATAAATATGTCCGATGTCTGGATGTAAATACTGCAGAGAATGCCAAAACGTATGATTTATGGGTACAATTTGCACTACAGATCCCAGAGAACTTCTTAACAATGAAGACTGACAGGAACGGGTTATGTGACTGCGTGCAAAATGTAAACACAGGAAGTGATGACTGTGCTCAAAGGGACACAAAGTCAGGGTGTAAACTGACACTAAGATCTGTTTTCTACTAAAGAATGAGAATGAGGGTCAGACAGAATATAGCCAACACTTTTTGCAGCAAAGAAATGTAGAAAATCCTCTTTTACAGAGTAAAAATGCAAATAAACATATGCAGTAAAAGAGAGAAGGGGGAAAGGTAAACATTAAACGTATAATCAAGAATGTATCTTAATTTTCCAATTACAGACCAAGGGAAATGCTACAAGAATGAATGTGATGTATTGGTACTTCTAACTAAATAGAAATACCAAATTGTATTTGGCACTGTAGCCCTAATTAAATACATACATACCTGAAAGTCCAGTAATGCAACAATGTTCTCATGTTTCAGTTCCTGTAGAAATGTCAGAAAATAAACATTGGCTTTACGTTGTAGCCTTGACTATTCACAGAAACACAGTCCCATAAAGTATGACACTTTTGTCATATTGCAACAAGCAACTATAAAGTATTTTATTGGGATTTTATGTAACAGATCAAACACATAAGTTGGGTATAACTGCAAAATGGAAATAAATTGATGAATACTTTTCCAAATTTAGGACATATGTCTCTATCAGTTTTGCACCACATGCCAGACATTTTTACCCGCATTTGTTCTTTCCAAAATAGCTTAGTCTCGTAAGATTAGACAGACAGTGTCTGTGATCAAGTCTTGCCACAGACTCCTTGAATTTCAGTCTGGACATTGACTGGACCATTCTAATACACAGACTATGCTTTAATCTACACGTTCCACTGCAGCCCTGGCAATACATTTACACTCATTCTCCTAGAAGGTTTTCCTCCAGGTTTGCTCTGTATTTAGAACTATTCATCTTCACCCTTCAACTCTGAGCAGTTTCCCCATCAATGCTGAAGAAAATAATCTCCACCACCACCATGTTGCAAAATATGGAAATATGCTGATCATTTATCGCAAATATCATGTCCATTTATACAATTGTAGATTGTTGATCAATGTAGTATTGCTGTGTTTTCACATGTATTTTCTTGCAGCAAGCCCAATAACTCTGGCTCACCTTCAATATTTTGATCTCCTTCCCCAGCAGCGTCTGGGATTTGGCCAAGTTCTTCTTGTTTATGCATTTTACTGCCACCTCCCAGTCGAGTTTCTAGAAGGAAATATATTTCACAGAAGATCACCTTCTGGTGGAGGGAACAATTGCAGGGCAAGGTTTTCTGCTATTCTCAAGAAATTTTGTAGATTTTTATGTATTTTCATTCGATATATCCTGCAAAATAAATTTGCCAACATTATGCACTCAACTTAAGTTACATAGAAATGAAATATTTAAAACTAAAACAGATATGTTTAGACATGTCCAGCGTTTGCACATAGGAACATGACATTTAACATGTATTACTTGGTTTAGTTCCATTATGTTATTTCATTAAGCCACCTTCAAGTTTATCTGACTTAACTGATTGTTTATATTATTGAAATAAACTGGTTAAGTAAATGAAGCCACAATAATTAATATGCATTTGTGTACAGTACGTGTTTCAACATGTCTATCACTGGCCTTAGTATAGAGCTTTCATAGGAAACAATACGAGTCTACTGGCCTATATTTGAATTTGCACAGTCGACGTGCAACATCTGCACATTTCTATGCCGACATAAACAGAAAAATCCACAAAGCAATTATATATGCCTTCTATAAACATTTTGCAAGAACTGCGAAGATTATTTAAGCGTTTTACGTGATAGTTTGGTGGTTTTCAAGGAATATCCTGTCTTTTAGACCAGGCCTCTTAAGGCCGTATGATAATAACAAACGTCCCAAAAGACAGGAAAATGAGAATAATCCCTCAACAATGCATCAAAAGCATTTGGAAATCCTATATTAGTCATTCATAATTGTTGCATTGTAAGTGTAAAAGGAAAATCACCTCTCGATGTCTGCCTTTGAAAACGACAGCAAATGCGCCATGTCCTATCAGGTCCTTCCGACTGAACTCAAATTTCCCCACCGTCTCCATATCGAAAGTCCGAATTTCTCCAACTAAGACCTGGACCAATAACCAGGGGGCCTCAGGTCACCCTTCTCGTTGGATAGTCTTTTCTCCTCAGTCAAGTGGGGGCTGCTGCAGGAACGTTCACCCCCTCTTTCGCTTGCCATGGATTGGCTTCCCAACAGCAAATTGTCCTTTTCTCTCATGTTCACACGGTTTCCTGTTGGAGTTTAACTCCTAGCAGAGCTGTACGTTTATTTCCATCACTGGCAAAGCGACTAACACGAAGTTAGCTAACTTGACAAACTGGAAGCCGACGACTGTAGCCCTTTTACAGCTGTCTTTGACGTGCCACCTTAAGAAGCAGCTTGCTGCGTTTTGTTTATATACAGGAGGTCCAGACTTCTGTCGCCTGAGACTTCCACCCGGCGAAAAGACGACAAACTGAGCTTAAAACAGGTTGACAACATTTAATGTCCAGTGAGTGCGATAAAAAAATAAATCCTCGCTATACGTTTCAAAATAGCAGCTGACTTCGCCGAAAGTCCCAGCATCGACGCTCACAACAAAGCAGAATCTGCTTTCGATGGCAAACGCGCATGCGCATCTCAATTACAGCTGTAGGTTTGACGTCACTCGTTTCTTTCGCAGCAGCCATAAAACGAAAACGACAGGTCGAAGTGTATGATTAAATCCACTTAGGAAAGTTCTTATTACAACACAGATAGTTTCAGATAACATAGTTTAGGCCAACACACGCAAAATTTCAAAATTTCCTGAATTTATAAGAAAGTAAACAACGAAAATAAGGAGACATTGGATATAATACAATGGCCATCATTTCTTTTCTGTAACTCAGACTCTGAAACTCGCACATCACGCACATTTCTGTCCTTTATTTTGATGATTTTGACTTTCAGCTAATGAAAATATTAAAATTAAACAAAGATACCAGGATGAAAACTATAATCCTACACAACTTCGGTCCATTATTAGGTACATTTTCCTGATGAATAAAGGTCACGCATTCACCATTTTGAATATTGAAATGTAAGAGAATGTCCAGCTATCAAACCACTTAAAAAGAACCCAGGTTTGATTTTTCAAAAATTAATGTGTTTTGTTGTAAAATGTTCATATCAACACCAGAACAGGTAGACTACATGATGAAGATGCTTGTTGAAGTTGATAAGAGAGTGTCTTTACATAAAGTGAAACAACAGGCTTAAAAGCTACTCAGTGAGGGGGGAGGCCATCGTTTTAAAGGCAACATAAACATTCAGATTACAAGTTTGAAAAGTACACAGGGACAGAGGCCTTCATTTTGAGACAGGCCCGTAGTTTGAGTAAACTAAATTGAAGTGTTGGCTCATAATGACCATCATTAGATTTAAAAGAAAAAGGCAGAAGCAAGTCTGAGACTGTCATTCCAACTGTGAAGTATGGTGGCAGCTTATGTTGTGAGGGAGTTTTGTGCAGGAGCAACTGGTGCACTTAACAAAATGGATTACATCAAATGGAAAGCACTTCATCTGCAAATATTGAAATAACATCTCAAGCCTTAAAATAGACCTTCTGTCTAAATGGGCAATCACCCTAAGCAAATCTGCGAAGTTGAGTCATTGACAAACAATAATAACCACTGGTAGAAATAGTTATGTGAGAAAACATGAAAATTGAAGAGAAACTTAGTAATTATACACTCAACCAATAGTTGATGTTACTGTTATTTGGGTGTTAAAAGATTTGGAAAGAATTGCACAGACGAAAGAAAACCTAAACATGTATACGCCGGGTGAAAACCATAATATAGCAACTCATATAACTCACAATTCTTGACTCAAACTACATACCGTGCCGAATTAGTCTACCATATAGCATAATTTTTACTTATTTAGCTAATTTCCATCATTGCATGTGTTTTGGACTTGTAAGTATCACAACCTTACAGAATCTCTGGTATGTTTTTATATTACTATATTTACTGCACCTTTAGACGCTAAGTAAACATACTGCTGAAAGGAAAAAGTTGGTCTTACCCTTGTTGCACCAAATTTATGCACAATAAATTATAATAAATTCTATGCAACAATGCATTCTGTATCAATATGCAGGAGTCAGCTGATGAATATTTACAAAAAGTTCCATATAACTACCAGAAGAGGGCAGTGATGTAATGTAAACTAGTTCAGTTCAACATTTTTACTGTTGAGTGCCTTACTCTGGGAAAAACCCAGAAATGGTGGAAATTTAAATTCCATTATAAACTCCCTTGCTATTTTTCTGTTTGTTTGTATATTAGTTTTCCTGTATGCATCATAATAATGTAAATATTAACAATATAATATAATAGGCAACATAAAGAAAGGAAATGTAAGAATAAATTATGACAAAATATTGCATTTATATCTACTATTATTATGCTAAACTCCTGCAGTCACATTGATTAATCTCAGTTAAAAACAGCTGCAAGGTGACAAGCTCCAGTCTGACGAACACAGTGACAGATTTAAAAACTAGTAAACAAATGATAATTCTGCTTTTAGTCCTGTGCTTGATTTAACACGCCAAACAGTTTTTGCCTGAGCAGGACAGTTGGTATTTCTGCAGAAGGATACACACCACACAACCTTACAGGTGTCTAACTCTGCAGGAGTTTGCTTTGGTGTTGACTATTTTTGTCGCTCTGTGGCTCCAACAGGATGATTGATTGGTTCTTCCTGGCCTACTTCAACTTTCTGTTTGTGTCAGTCAGCGGAAGAGCCTTCAGGTGTTCGCTCTGGGTAGAAATGGAAATTCCTAGCCAGACGGGTCCCAAAGTACGTGCACACTGCATACAGATTCTGAAGGTGGGTCTTGTTGATCTTGTGTGTGAATGAAATATTTCCATTCACTCACGGCAATCATGCCTGTAAAAAATATTTAAGTCACAGCCCCTATAGACATTATCACCTTTTCTTTGAACCTTTTGATTGCAAAGTCAAACATTTTTGCTCAATAAAGTTTCAGGGAATAAATGTTACATGGGCCTCGTCTTTTTTGGTGCCCAACATAACTTTAGACAAAATTTTGAGGATGGTTTTATCAGACCATGAAAGATAATTTCACAAGGTCTTAGGTTTTTATTAGGTCTTAATTTTTTCTGTGTAAAAAAAAAAAAGAATTATATCTGTCAACCCTAATCTGGGACTGCTGAACATTTCAAGTTAATCAGATTTACTAGAATTTAAAATATGTGTAGGTATATATTTTCCTAATAAAATGTATGTATTATCATTTCAATAATTCCATGTACATTAAGATCTGATTTTATTTATCCTAGTTTTACTTCACAAAAACTTGCAGGTAAGCAGGGTGTGTAGACATTTTATAACTACTTTGTTATATGTTTAGCACAAAACTTGATAAAACACAGATGAAATGATATGGGGAAAAACTAACAGAATTCTGTTAATTTTTTAAAAATTATTAATTTATTTACATATCTGCCGTGAACAAACCTGTTTACAAGTGTTAAACACCAAAGACAACCTTTACCGCTGTGGAATTCTCTGTGATTCCACCTGTAGGCCAGGCTGTGCAAGCCTGAATGCAAATGCAAAGACATCTGAGAGCTGCATTTCACACTGAAGTGTTCAGTCCTTGGCTGAAAAACATGAATCTAGTGCGGTATGGCTTGTTTTGGTGTACAGTGTAAGGCACAGTTTTCCTCCTAAAATAACACACAGATTTGAATACGACGACTGAACTATCACTTTTGATGAAAACTGATCAACCAATATCCACAGAAAAATCTTAGCTGGAAAACACGGTAGTGTAAGAATGATGATGTGGGCTTATTTTGCTGCTATACCTGGGCAACATTAGTGAATGACTCAACCAAGTCTGCATACCCAAAGCGACAGCATTTGCTTGACATGTTTCAGGAATAGTTTGGGACTTTTGTTAAAAGCTTACAAATAGTTACTATCTTATCTTAAACATTGTTAATTGCCCATTCACTTAAACCACTATGCTGTTTTTCCATTTATGCTGCTCTGCTTTTGTAGAGACATTTATTGAGCTACAAAAAGAGCACGTTTCACACAGGAAGATAAAAATTGGCTTTATGTCCTCCATTGCTTTTGCAAATAGTCACAAATTAAATATGATGATACTTTAATCATTTATAAATTGCACACACAGGATGTTTGTGAAGCTGAATTTAGTAAAAGTTTCCTTGGATCTTAGCTCCTCTTGGGCTAGCAGTTAGCATCAGCTCCAGCTTCCTACAATGGCGCCACCTCCTGGCCATAGATGTCTATTTTTTTTGTTTATTTTTGATTGATTTTAAACTTTGAATGTTTTCTAATTTAAGACTATACTTCTTAAGGTTTAAAGTTTCTCTAATTTTCAGTACAAACGGTCAATATGGAAGATGACTGTTGACTTCCTGTCTTTGAAGTTATTTAGTAGAGCCTACGCAAAGTTTCATCTGGTTCCCTCATACGATTCATAAAATCATACAAAAACAAACTTAACATCTGCTGAAGGAGGTTTTATAAGCTGTCTAAACCTTAGGTGTACTTAATTTTTCTAAATGTTCACAAAGTGTTTGAAATACTGACATGGTTTAATATGTCATACACGGACTATTTTTAGAGTAGAAGAATCTTTTTAAAATTATGTATTGATAAGTAAATCCATGCAACAAAATGTTAGAGTTCATTTTTTATCATTGCAGGATTTGTTTTTTTTTGCAAACACAAACTGCATCTTAAACTCTTCCAATTATAACTGTTATGAAATATAGTATCACCTGCTAACTTTAATCTGTTTACTATTCTCTTTTCTGTTTGTAAAATCCCTCCAGCTGCCCATCTTGTGCATTATAAGCTGTTTATGATAAGCTTTATTGCCTTCATTGCTTGCCAAAGGTTGACTGCATCCTGCAATCTTCTCTTCGAGTAACCATTGTTGGGTTTTGTGGCGCTGTGCCTTGCTCATCTCTTCAGCTTTTCCTGCAGACAGATGGCTAGTAATCTGGCCAAGAAGGTCACCGCCTCTTCATACCCAACTCTGCATTGCAATGCACGTACAAGACGTTATCAGCATAACACTTTTGTCTGCGCACCGCGCCGCGACGCTTAACCTTGTAATTCCTGCCAATAGGTCATGGCAGATAATTAAACTGAGAATCTCAAGGAAATTCAATACTCTCTACTACAAACAGGGGAGACTTCTACTTGAGGGAGGCATTCTGTATTCATAAATTGGATTTGAAGCTTTTACATGGTGATAAGTAGCTCCAGGTTCAGGTGAAAACATCTTTGTTGTTGGATCCCCCCACCCCCCGTTTTAGGCAATTTAATCCTGGATGAGCACCAGTGCCTCTGACAAATAAAGACTGCACTCTGTTTAGCTGGACTAATTTCAGGATGGTAGTGTTGTGTATGGTGGCTCACTGAAATTGGTCCCCTTTGACTTTGCTCCCATCTTATCTAAGTTAAATTAAAATGGTCAGAGGCCTTTGAACTGCTCATTATCTGATTAAAAATGCTAGTTTGTCCGGCAGGGAAAGCCTCGATCCATGCCTTTTTTTAAAAAACCCTTCTTTGCACACTTGCTTCATTAAAGTGAGCGATCTCACGTCTATCCCTGGAACTCCATCCCTACAACCACAGTGGAGGTGAAACCTCTACTCAAACTCTGGGCTAAGTCCTAGTATATTCCTCGGCTTGTGTGTGGGCAAAAGTTGAATCCAGTAAGACCTTTAGTGGAATGTGACAGCAGAGAACTGCCGGAGCTCGACAAGTCTGCAGATTCTTCCCTCAACGGTACACCAAGCATGAATCAAGAAGAAGCTAAGCTAAGCTTTCTGACAGCATCTCATCATTGTTGTGACACTCACATCCACAGTCAGCAGGTCAATTTTTTTCTTCCCACACTGTATCAATTTTTTTTTCTTCACTGTGCCACTGAAAGTTTGGGAGTTGGATCTGTTTGCCATGAGACAGACACTGGCTTTGTGAATCCATTATGTGAAAAGTTTCAATGAAACACATCTTGACAAAAGTGAATCTCATTCATATTCAGTAAACGTCCTTTTACATTTGACAAATCTTATGTTTTGCTATATGCAGTATAAAACTGATCTTGTGGGAATAAAAACCAAGTCAAAAAGAGTGTGTGTGTGTTTTTTTTTTTTTTTTTGCTTTTAGAAAACCCTTTTTGAGAATATTTATGATCTTTGGGAAACTTTGGGACAGTTTTCTGCTTTGCCTGTTTCTAATTCCGATTTGCTATATTGTCACCTCCTAATTCCTTTTCACATCAATAAATAATACCAATATAAGTGACCATTGCACATCACATCTCTTTGGTACCTACCCGTTTCATCCATCCATCCATCCATCCATTTTCTGTTGACCCTTGTCCCTTAATGGGGTCGGGAGGGTTGCTGGTGCCCATCTCCAGCTACGTTCCGGGTGAGAGGCGGGGTCACCCTGGACAGGTCACCAGTCTGTCGCAGGGCAACACAGAGACATACAGGACAAACAACCATGCACTCACACACACCTAGGGACAATTTGGAGAGGCCAATTCACCTGACAGTCATGCTTTTGGATTGTGGGAGGAAGCCGGAGTACCCGGAGAGAACCCACGCATGCACAGGGAGAATCCTACCTGTTTCATCCCTAACCATTTCCTAACCAAGTACTTACACCACATTGTCATAAAACACAAATCTCACTTTTTAACTGAAATGTATGTCACTTGAAAACCATGTACTTACTCTGTTCAACTATATTTTCTGGGCATGTTGACTCAAATAAAGTATGAGACATTATTTCCTCTGCTCAGACAGTAATAATTTAAAGTCACCTACCTGTGAGATTTTGTGATAAAATCAAATAACTCCATTTTCTACCAGTAGACTATGTGTATGATATAGAAAATTGGAAGCTTTGAAGTACTGGTTGTGAAAGTAAGAAACATCTACTTGGTGGCTATGCATTGATGCATGGTAGGAACTAAATGCGCAGTGAAAGGCAGCAACATTTGAAATGATAACAACCACAGTGTCTAAAGTGGCATCAGGTTGAAATGTCCAACATCGGCATTTTTCATCCAATAAGGACTAACTATGTCTTGTTTGCATCAGGATCCATGTGTACCCCACCATGAACTATCCAATTCAGAATTCCATCAGTTATGTGTTTTTGAATTTGTTACCTTAAATCTTGAAGATAAGTAATCATAAAAAGGCTCAAATCTGACTTCCAATATAATTTAATTGCAAATTATTTTTGAAGATTCAATACAACACTTAGTCTTCATGGACTGTGGTTCTGATTCTTGTACTGCCCCAGATAGAATGATGCCCTTGGCAGCGAGTCAAATTGTACATGGAAAATGCACCATTGAAATAACTGCACTCTGACATCCCACCCAATTCAGTTGCTGTCCACAAATTGCATTGTTCAGTGTTATTATATTTTGTTTTATTTGCATTCCCTGTGGCATAGAGTGAATTTTATTTCAGTGTAATATATATGAATGTGAAATTGCAATAAATCTTCCCTGAATATTTAGGTAGAACAGGCAAAACCTCTCTGGGGACGCTGTTAATGCCATTCCCTAAAGACTTGGGGCTACCCTTGAGGGAAAATGTGATTTTGAATTATATGTAAGCTCTTTGAATGTTATATTTCAGTTTTTCACTTCCTATAAATTTCCAACACACTCAGAAATCCAATTTTTCTTTCCCATTGTGGAGAACTGATAAGTAAAATGAAATATATTTTAAGAGGGGTTTCAGACATAACAATGTGGAAGACCTGAAGTTTAAAAAGTCATTGTTTGCACTGTTCAATAATTGTCTCCAGAGTGCAGAGATAAAACATTACATCTATAAATTAGAAGAAGCCATATTACAGATGCCTCAGGTGGAGAATTTCTCTGCAGAAAAAAGCCAAGTTATCCTAGGTGTGATCAGTTAAGTATTATAAAAATAAAATTGTTTATATGAATTCATACCACCTTGACATATGACATATGAATCTCAATGAAATATCCATACCTCTTGAACCTTTTCTTTTAAATTTTCAATTAACTTGATAGTAGAAGCAAACAGTGAAATACCTGTATGGCACGTCTTACTAACTCGATCGCTTAGCATCCGGCTCAAACAGGATCAGCTGGACAAAGTGATAAGGACTGACCTGGTATCATTTTAGCTCCAGGGAGTTTTGTGCTCTTCTGGTGGCCGCTGGGACACACCAGTTAATTAACACCACTCGAGAGTGTCAAGAGGAGGGAAAAATGCTCTCAGTGCTGTCACACCGTGGCCTGTAAGTTGTGTCAAAATGAGCATGTGGAGAGAATACCAATGAATTCATTTATAATGTTATATGGGTATTTTTGTTCACACATTTTCAAAGTTACAAACTTAAAGTTACTTAAGAATGTTATAATAAATAAAGGTTTAAATGTAATCTTAACATGGATGGACAGATGGATAAATTAACTGATGAACTAGCAGATAGATGAATGGTTGTGGTTAAGATACTTTACTGTTGTTATAACCAATTATCTGAAAGTTGGAAAAAGGCATTGGAAGTGAATATGACATGATGACTCTTAACCTTGTTCAGCATAACGTGGATCACTTGGTATCATCAATCAGATGCTTTGAAGAAGAATTCTCAAACAAGAAAAAATAAATCTGAAAATAGAAATACATCCTTCTAATTATGAGCAAGATAAATACTGCGTAAAAGCTGACATTTTCTTGGAATAAGTTCTCAAAATTGCCACTGTGATATCCTCAAAAGTCCATACAGGGTCTTTAGTTTGTTGTCTTCTTCGATGCATACACATCTTCAGAAACCATAAAGTGTTTTCACCTTAGTGTCAACATAAGCGTCAAAGAACAAAAGAGTGATTTTGTGGGATGATTATCATAACACAATTTGCAATATTCATGAACACTCATAATTACAAAATAAAAGTATGAAAAACATTCTTAAGAACACCACAGAGATAGACATCAACTCCCAGTTGGTGTCTGCAAGCTGTTCTGTTACCTTCATCTGTCTTCAAGCATGGGTTGATTTTCAATGGCACAAAATAATTACATACTCATCCACAAGACAGAGTACTCAAAGTAATCTCTCTTACTGCACACTCATGCAACCATGATTAGCCAGAAAAACCATTCAGAATCTTTATTTTCTTTTTTTTCTACAAAAATATTTTACATTAGAAAACACAGCTTGAAATATACACAGTCCACTTGGTTTGCAGTAACCATGGAACATTGTGACTCAAATATATCTGTCTATATTTAAACTTGTAGGTAAATATATCAGCAACAATAACAAATCTGCTGCCTTTGTGAGGTCTGCGATAGATGTCATCAAAGGGAGCTTGAGCTTGTGTCGGAAATGCTCCACAAGCTGTCATCTCTACAAAGCAATGGCTCACAATATATTCATACTTAATACAAAAAAATACAGCAAACCAATACTACCTCTGGTTATGGCAGGGAGTGCTTAAGGTGATCAATCTGAACCGGGGAGGTACCACCTGTGTGATAGGGGGAGAGCAGGAAATGGTTGGAAAGCAAGGAGAACGTCAATAAGCAACAGCAGGAATCTTGGTTTTGAATGTTCTGTCCGACATTCATTTGTCGTCTTTCCCCCCACATCCCATGTTCCCTTGTCTTCCTCTTGAATGTGCGTGTACCCGTTGAAAACCAGCATGCCACTCATGTGTCTTCAACACGTCAGGCTCCCACAGAGCCATTGATCTGTAAGCCTAACCATCTATCTGCAATACATCCCAAGGTACATTACACCTGCCTGCACAGACGGGCGCTGCAGTGTCAGTCACCTGTCGAATGATGACACCTCAGGATGTCGTTCTTCCCCATGGTGGGAGTCTATATTCAGATTAATAAGGATCCTGTCTCTTCCTCTGGGATCGGCTGATCTGAATCTCAACCCGGCTTATTCAGTGTCTTAGAAAAATAGTCAAAACCCTTGAACTTTTTCATGCTACCACAAAGTTTAAATGTATTTCATTGGGTTTTTATGTGATAGATCAACGTAAACTAGCAAAAAGTACAGAAAGGGAAGGAAAACGACACACGGCTTCCAAAGTTATTCTGCAAATACAAATCTGAAGAATGTGGAGTGCAATGAATGTGGTCCCTTTTACTGTGATGCCCCTGAATAAAACTAATTTGTCTTCAGAAATCAGTACATTTGAGTGTGCTGAGCCTTGAGCATCTTAGAGAGCCCTGTTTAATTTTGATAATGGAAAATGACACATCTGCAAACAAACTGAGACGTGGACATCTACCCAAACTGAAAGGCAGGGCATGGAAAGGATGGGAAGAAACCTTGGCTTTTGACAAAAGGAGTGCACCCAACAAATCTAGCCCTTACATACGAGTGGCAAGAAGAAAGTCATGGTTGAAAGAAATAGTTCATCCTGTTTGCAGGGGCCCACAAGCAATGAAGAAGACAAGGCGTGCCAGACCAAATTTAAGCTTTTAGGGCATCACTCAAAACTCGGTGTGGCGTGGAAAACAAACGCTGCACATCATTTGGAAAACACCATCCCCATTTTGAAAAAGGGGGTGGCATCATCATGGTGTGGGACAGGGAAGCTGGAAGAGGTGAAAAGAAGAGATATTGAGCTATACAAAATCCAATTCTTAAAACTGTTAAGAGAATGAAAAATAGTTGGCTTTGGGGCAGAGGTTACCCATAAATCAGAAAAATGATCTTAAGTGTGTAGCTTTTGCTATAGTAGAGTACTTTAGATCAAAGGTTACTCCTGTCTTAAAAAAGTCAAAAATGTGGCAATGAAAACTGTTGTTCACAGACACTCTTCTATCAATCTGACAGAATTTAAGGCTAATTTACTGAGGAAAATTGTGTAATATTTCACTATGAAGTTGTCCACCTTTGCTAGACAGAGCTATTGCAAAATATTTGCAATGAAAGGTGACTGGATAAAGTAATTTCTCATGAGAACTAAGTACACTAAGGTTTCTACATTTCTTTTAGTAGAAAGAAAATTATTCTCCAATTATGCACGCTATTTTGGTCTGTCACAGAAAATCCCAATGAAAGGTGTGAAACACTTTGTCAAATGAATACTTTTCTAAGATACTGTCCATGTGCCTGCCATATAGACTGGTGTGTATATATATATATATATA
>CAEGAE010088975.1:0-63401 GCA_903067095.1 Girardinus metallicus | reverse complement strand
GGTGTTATGTCATGTTTATGACAAGTGTTATGTCATGTTTATGACGGTGTTATGGTGTTATGTCATGTTCATGACGGTGTTATGTCATGTTTATGACAAGTGTTATGTCATGTTCATGACGGTGTTATGTCATGTTTATGACAAGTGTTATGTCATGTTTATGACAGTGTTATGTCATGTTTATGACGGTGTTATGGTGTTATGTCATGTTCATGACGGTGTTATGTCATGTTTATGACAGGTGTTATGTCATATTTATGACAAGTGTTATGTCATGTTTATGACGGTGTTATGTCATGTTTATGACAGGTGTTATGTCATGTTTATGACATGTGTTATGTCATGTTTATGACGGTGTTAGGTCATGTTTATGACAGTGTTATGTCATGTTTATGACGGTGTTATGGTGTTATGTCATGTTCATGACGGTGTTATGTCATGTTTATGACAGGTGTTACGTCATGTATATGACGTAACACCTCTTTTTTGCTTTTATCGTCAGTGAATGCAAATTTACAGACGGAGTTAATTAATTGGCTCAACTGTGTTGGCAACCCAGAAAAGGCTAGATTAGTTATGACTTTATTCTCATGGCTTTGTTCTTATATTTTGACTTTATTTGCATATTACTATGATTTATTACAACTTTATTCTCAAAATATTGACTTTATTTTCATATAACTTTAATCTTGTAATATTTTGACTTTATTCTTATATTACTACAACTTATCTTTTGACTTTTATGCGCACATTATTATGACTTTATTCTAGCAATATTTTGATCACATTCTCGTTTTTTTTAATACTCTGTCTTAAAAAATGGCCATTGTATGCAAACTACAAATATGGCCGCTCCAGGGAAGCAGCTTCCACTCAATCAGAGATGATGAATAAAAAAGTTTTCCCCAGGCTGACTGAATACAAACAAAGACTTTCTCTGCTGCAAAGCTCT
Organism: Girardinus metallicus; assembly: GCA_903067095.1. NCBI lineage: Eukaryota > Metazoa > Chordata > Actinopteri > Cyprinodontiformes > Poeciliidae > Girardinus > Girardinus metallicus. The sequence goes on along the minus strand of CAEGAE010088975.1, from coordinate 62,449 downwards.
GGCTCAGCAGAAAGAAAAACAAATCTTTAAAGAAAGCAGAAATGGGAGTACTTCTGTCTTCTCTTTAGTGCAAACAAGTAAACAAAAAGCTTCATTTGCATCAATGCTGAACCTTACTGATCTATCCCGGCTTCACACACTTCAAATCAGTTGTAATAATAAAAAAATAAACTCTTTGTTTGGTATTTGGTTGTTAATTAATAGATGAAGAGTCGTGTCGTGTGAAGAACTGCCATTAAATTAAATGGCATTCTTGAAATAAGCATGATGGCGTATGCCTGGGGTTTTAAGTAGACGATTGCCAGGCATTCATGCTGCAGAAATGTAAAACAAATGTATTTCACATGGATTCAGTGTTTCTGCCTGAGGCGTTTGGTTTTCCAGTCTGGACTGAAGCCTTTAAACTGGCATTTTAACAAGAACGCAGAGATATGTCAGCACAGCAAGCACAGCAACTACCTCAAAGCGCGCAATTCAGACGAATCCAGAACAAAATCCATGTCTAATGAATCAATCCCAGCTCTTGTGAAATCATGTTTTATCTTCTGTCGGAGCCGGATGGTAAATTTGTGTGAAGTTGTTCTGTAATGAGGAAAGTTCTGACTGAGACGGTGAAAAACAGCCGCTGTACTGTTTGACTGTCAGCTGCATAACAAAGAAAGAAGAACAACACACACACACGCACACGCACACACACCACACAGACACACACAATCCACAGCTGGAGTGTTTCTTTTCATGCCACTTTAACTTTTTTTGCATTGCAATAACAAACTTCAGTGTATTTTGTCGGGTTTTTATGTGCCAAGATGACACTAAATAGCATAATTATGAAGTGGTTTTCACTAAATTGGACCAATTATCCAAGACTTTTTCTGTCTGTTTTTATACGTCTTAAAAAATAAAAGACAGAAGGAAAAGTTTAATGTTTTCCTTAAAAACTTCAACGTATTTCGTAAAACATTTTAGTGTCAGACCAACACAAAGTAGCACTTAAATTTTATTTGTAAGATAAACCATATATGGTTAATTTTGAATGTTTTTGGTGGAAAAGACAAGTGTTTAATTGTCGACTTACCATCCAGAAACCACTTCCTGCATTCTTGTTGGTTGTGCAGGAGGCTCCACTTCTGCTTTCCAAAGATGTACGGTTGTACGGTTGCGAATCTGTTTGCAGCTGTTTTCACATGCGAGTCAAAACATTGAGTTTGGCCAGCAGGAATTTGTTTGGATTTAAAGTGACAAGATGCCCTAAAACAGCTCAAAATATGCAGAACTGACTGAAATCTCAGGATCTAACAATAGTTTTGTGTAAAAAATCTAATTAACATGTTTTGTACAGCCGATAAATCTATTCAAACCTGTTCAATAGGTCACCTTAAATATCCCAATACAATAAAATTGGTAAAGTAATCCACATCAACTACTCATTAATGTATATATACAACATTTGGAGAAAATAAGAGCAAAATTAGGAAACTTGGGCCGCTAACTCCAGAATACTCTACAGAAATAAAGGGAATTATAAATTACTCCTTTATAACTGTAAGCCATTTGATAATTTCCCAGCAGTTTGTTTCTTTGTTAACTTGCTCAGTCAGGGCTTAAGATGTTTGGGTGCTGGCATTAGTGTCTGTGGTCTTTCCACTGAGCATTAAGGGAGATGTTTTGAAAGCTGGGAGCTTAATCTCTAAAAAGCCCAACACCATTTGAAACGTGCAATTTGCATGACGTCCCCTGTGTGTTGGATGGTGGAGATTGTACAGAAGATAATTTGCAAGGCTGCTGTTGGTGCTACTTTAACTGTACTGTGTGTGATACATTTTGATAAGCTTCCAGTGGCCTTCAGACTTATAAACACTTCAGGCTAAAAATGTCATGGGGATTTCAGATTCTGTCCAAACGGCAAAGGAGGCAGGCAGGTTTATTTTTATTGCAATTCAAAAATAGTTTGCAGGGAAATACAGAAACAAAAAAAAAGAAAAGAAAATGACACTAAAAACAATAAATACATAAACAAAGTTAGCAGCACTAATCCTAAAACTCTAATCATAAACATTAGTAGCGCTAACATGCTACACATCATGGTATTTAGTGGAAGCTAATGCTAAAACTCTAAATTCAAGCATGTTAATACCCTCCATGCTTCAATGACACAACATGCATTAAATCGTCCTGCTCAAATAGAAGAGCTGCAAAAACAGCTATCACACATTTCAAAATAAGAGCAGCAGTATAAACGGTTAGCTACTTAAAAATAGTTCTTAACTATTAATCACTCAAACTTTATTCTACTAAAAGTTTACAAGACAACAAGTACATTAGCACTTTGAGATTTATCTGGAAAAATTAGCTGAGGGAAGCTAAGTGTGCTAAAGTAAAGTTAGTATAAATGCTAAAGAGTTTGCTGAAATATTAGCTCATCTATTAACACATTAGCGTGTGTCATCCAGTGCATGGTAAGAAAGATAGAAACATTTAAGAATTACATAAAAATAAACATTAGACTGTAAATATGTAAATCCGAAACAAACAAATAGCTAAAACTTGAAATAACTTGACTAATAAAATGATGTTCAACTTTTTTGAGAAAGCTGAACGTAATAAATAAGGTGTTAAGTCCTGATTTAAAGAAGTTGTTTTGACTAAAAGTGCTAACTACTTGAAGAGTTTCAGCAGTTGATAATGAAAAGATCAACACAGACAGGGAATTAGTAAAGTAGCGCTTCTGAACTTATCAGGGAAAATGAATTTCAGGAAGATAAGTGCGGTGAACATGTTCAAAGTTAGCTAAACTGCTAACCTAAAAAATAAGTTGTGATATCAGCGTATTAGCGCAGGTGTTCCCACCACTGACTAAACTAACTGTATCCCTAGACTGTAGCCTTGAGGAACGCCATGTTTAATTTTTGTTTGCACAGATTAGTAATTGCCAATATCCAGTTTGTAAAATAAGAACTCAAACTGGTTAGCATATTACGAGACAAAAAGCTAAGGACTTTTCACCGCTACAGGCTAATTTCTGTGGTGGAAAACCTCAGTAGAAACCATACAAAAGGTTTTTTTCTTCTTCAAATCAGAGTAAACTTGTTTAGAAACTCCATTTTTATGTCAGATATGAGGCTTTAAGGTCAGTTTATAGCTAAGAAACATGAGTTCCAGCAGAAATAGGAAGATATCATCATTATTTATCACCATAAAACAATTCATGATGTTTGTTTTTCAGGAAATTCAAGATCTGGAGAGAGATAAAAAAAAACAATCAGAAGAGAAAATTTCGCTGCTGAGAGTATAAAAATATACAACACTGGTGTCAGGTAGTGGAGTAATAAAGATTAATGGTTCACACAAAGCTACAATAAAAGAAATGAACAGTTTTATCACTGTGAAACTTTTTATGTTGATTTAAATTCGGTGATGCAGCAAAGATGAAGACCTTTCAAAGTGAAGATGCTGTTTAATCAGGATGTTGTGTTGTAGATCTGCGGATCGGTCCATCATGATGAGAAGCTTCTGGGTCTCCAGAGCTAACACACACCCCCACGTACGCACACACAGTCGTGTTTTCATCACTTCTGGGGACTTCACATTGACTTCCATTAATTTCTACAGCCTAACCATTACTGTAATACTAAACCTAACCCTAACCATCACAGACCTAACCACTAACCCAAAAACAACAATTTCCCTCCTGGGGACCAAGAAAATGTCCCCACAAGGAGCAATGGTCCCCATAACCCCACATTGTAAACAGAAATAGGTTTCCGTAAGGATATAAAAACCTAATACACACACACCCCCACACACGCACACCCACACAACTATTTTCCTTTATTAGTTTGTTCAGTTTCTCTCGCACACTGTCTGCTCTGCTCTGTTTGTACCCAGCCAATATTTTGAACAGTCGCAGGTTCCTGGTTCTCCTTCAGCTTTTTTCACAGGAGAAAAGTGATGAAGTTCCTCTTAAAGCTGCAGCACGCAACTTTTATAAAAAATGTTTTTTTTACATATTTGTTGAAACTGTCTCCATATTGTGACAGCTTAATATGAGACAGATAATCTGTGAAAAAGTTGATCTTCTCTAGTTAGCTATTATGCTAATACAGCGCTCCTGACCAAAAACAACCAATCAGGGCCAGGAGGAGGGGCTTAGCGCTTCAGTCACTGTCACCCATCCCCGCTTCCTGGCTCTGATTGGTTGTTTCTAGTTACCACTGGGAGAAGCAGAAGAGCAAATTTTTTTTTTATCACATTTTATCTGTCCCACGCCATAATGTCTCAATATACTCACAGTTTCATAACATTGGAACATGATGACATTTTAAATAAATAAACAAAACAACAGAAACAACAAATTAAATGAATCATAAAGTTTCTGTAAATAAAATTGTCCTTCAAAAAAAATGTCCGGTTGAGACAAAAACACCAGACTGAAGACTTTTATTATCCAGTTTTTATACCGAAAACTAGATAATAAAATTATTGAGCTCATTTTAATTTATCATGTGATTAATTGATTTATTGTTAATAGCAACATGTTCAATTGTTGCCATCTGTTTCTGGTTTTCTTCTGGTGTCAAAATGGTAGTGAAATATGTTTAATATCAGTAAATATCGGCCATAACAGCGTTTTAATATCGGATGTTGATATCGACTTAAATTTTCTTATCAGTGCATCCCTGCTAATTACCTTAAAATGTGGTCAAAACTCATTTTTAAATGTCTGTAATGTAATTACAGATAGTTCAGGTGACATTCATTTTATGATAAAATGACTTGCCGTACACGTCCAACCTGCCCACCGGGAATTGTCCCGGTTTTCCCGATTATCCAATCCGACTTCTGCTCCTGATGGATTACATTAAACATGCACTGCCTTGCAAAAGAGTCTTAACTATTTTCCCCCTTTTTTCACATTAAAGCACATTATTTCTGTGACAGACAAACGTTTAAGGATGTAACAAGATGAATTTTATTCCCAGTAGTGGAAAACACAGCTTAAGATGTAACAACTTGATGAGAGGTTGCACTGAGTTACAGAAGCCAGTTTAAATGAAGATGATACATTTACATGTTTCATGGAGGAAAATGCTTCAACTGCATTCTAACATATTAAAAAATTAACCAGTGTATCTTATCTGGTTCTGTATGGATCCGATGCTGAAATGCAGGAGAAACATTTTCCACAAAAACAGAGTTTAATGAGAAGAGTCTAACCACATAATCTACAGACACCCAGAGTTTCCTCTTTTGTTCGCTTTAAAAAAAGAAAGATCTGTTTGAATGCAGAAACCCACGCGGCTCTGAACGTCTCTAATGAGGATTTCCTGCTGGTTTTTGTGCTTATACGTGAAACAAAGCTCTGCACTTAACCCTTATGTGCAGCTTGAGGGAAGGAAAATAACTCATGAGATTCCAGGATATTTTTAAACTCTTTTAACAACAAAACAAATAGAAAAAAGCAAGAAAAAATGCTATTCAGTATTGATCCTCTGCGTAGAATCGTTTCTAAAGGAGCTTTAAAGTTTCACTTTGAGAAGCACGAACTGGAACTAAAACATACCGAAATTATAGATATAATATCTTTTGTTTCGTGTTTATGACTCTGTTAATGTGAAATAAATTGTGTCAGCTGTCAGAAAATTACGGCACTCGCCAAAGTTAAACATTTGTGAGAAAGAAGGTCAGAAATCTGGGAGTAATCTAAAAAAAATTCCACAATAAACAAATTAATTTCTGAGCTTGAAAAGTCAAAAATTTGTGAGAAAAAAAACCACCTCAGAATCGTGAGGTTAATCAATTAACTAAAAATTAAAAAAAAAAGTAAAACTGTCCACATTTTTCTAGAAAATTTCTCAGATTAATCTCAAAATTTCAGATTTTCCTATACCAAATTTCTGACTTTCCAAACTTTCCCAATGTTTTTTCTGACAAATTTCTGACATTAACTACAAAACTTCTGAATTTTTTCTCGCACATTTTCAACTTTTGGAGCTCAGAAATGTTGTTGCTTTTTCCCTGGAACATTTCTGAGTTTTGTGGCAGAAACGTACTCCCGTATCTCTATCTGCAGTCACGCCACCGTACAGCAGAGACTGGATTTGTGTTTTGGGGTTTTTTGCAGTCAAAATCACTGATTTGTGGAGCTAATTTAGAGAAATTTTGTGATATTTGCACTAAATGTGATGTTTTTTCTCTCTACGTCAATCACAGATTATGACTTGCCATAAAGTAAGACTGAGGCAGCAGTGTAGCAGAAATAGGGATACTGCCACCTGCAGGTGGGGGGTAGCATCACTTCTTAAGCCCAATGTTTTTTTCTTTATTTTACGTTTTTGTGAAAAATTTGCAATAAACTCTATAAACTTGTTTAAAGCACAAACTTAAAGTGTCCTTTAGATGCTTCATTTCCACAGCCGATCAGCTGCAGCGTCATATTTTGCTGTATTTCCACTTTGGACAAATTTTTTTTTATCTCCGTTTAGTGACATTAAAAATGTTTGGTCGCTGAAGAGAAGCTGTGATTAAAACTGGGTGTCAAAAGCTTTTCATCTCTTCACTCCTTCACTTCTCCACAGTTCAGCTCTTAGTCTTGAAATCAAAAGAGAGAAAGAAGCATCTCGATCGCCGTAGTGACCTGAAAGGTCGTCCAATTCTTTCTGCGAGATGTGAGAGGAATTCACTTCCCGGGTCTTTGTGACACAGAAGTCGGAGGAATCCATTAACTCCGCTGAGTTAGGGTCAGCGAAGCGCCGTTCGGTTCAGTCCAATCACATAAAATCGTGCGGCTGCGTTTTTTATGAACAGGCCGTTCTGATGCTGGCTACGGACTGAAGGATCCGCTTTCATCTGCAGCCTGTCCATGGCTTGAAAAACGTCCGTTTCTCCAGAAAGATTCGGTTCCTCTTCCGGACAGCAGGAGATAAACTGTTTCAGAAACAAAATTTAAAATGCTGTTTATCTTGTTAAGTGTTATTGGTTCATGTGAATGGATGTGAAGCTCCTCTGTTGGTTCATTTCAGTCCTGAACTTTAGATTGAAGGCAGCAAACATTGTTAATGTTGGCAAAAGTAAATTAAAAATTGATATTTTTAGCTTCATTTTTAGCTGAACTCTGCTTTTTTAATGTAATTTGTCTGTTTTTTTTCAATTTCATTTTGTTTATTTCTGATGTTTTCCTCATTTGTGGTATTTATTCAGCTCTTTGTTCATTAAGTTTTATTGCAGCTGAATTCAAATTCTTATGTTAAGTATTGCGGGTTTGTGAATGAATACATTATCAGTGTTTGAAACAACTACAAAAACAAAAATCAAGTAATAATTAAATAATAAGTTAAATAATAATAATAATAATAATAATAATAATAATAATAATAATAATAATTAATTCCACTTTATTCAATTATGTTACTCAGTTATCTAAATATTTATCTAAACATTGAAATTTACCTTTGACTGCATGGAAAAGTCTGTATATATATATAAAGTCTTACTTATTCATAGATGACAAATGAGTGAAATAAAATTTTTTAACCACTGCTAATTTATGAATAATGATAGAAAATATTAGCTAAGTCCTTATAATTTGACTTGTGGGGTTTACAGCTTAAGCAACGTTTTCAATCTGAGGGTTAAGACTCTTAAGAGAAAATAAAATAAAACGTTGGAGTAGACCCTGAGCCCTGAACTGAATATGATTTATGATTATCGAACCACCTTCCTTTTTCCAACGTCCTTTTTTGGAATTAATTTGCCACAAAATCTCCATTGTTTTAGGGGATTTGTTGATAAGAAACATGTTGATATTACTAATATTTTTAAAAGTTGCCTAATCGGTTATATTTAGATCAATTTTCTCATCAATAAACGATGTTTTGAGTGATGCAGCTGCAGGTTGTGGGAATTTCAGCCTCACAGAAACCTGAGTGAGCCACATAAACGTATGGATTGTTTTTTATGAAGTGAGACTTGACCCGACCCTTTGGTCCCGCCCCGGCCACCGGGAAACGACCCGGTGAGCCCGATGGCCCGTCCGCCTGCAGCTGAGGTTCAGTTCACACTCGACTGAATGAAAAACCAAAACATCCACTGTGTCTAAGAGTACAAGCAAAAAAAAAAGCAAAATAGTACTGCAATAGATCCAGAAGGAGGAAATGGAGAGAATTATTCTTCAGGATCTGGTTCCATCAATGTGGATCTATCCATCCACCTGAGATTGGACCGCAGAGTCACAGCTCTCAGATGGAAACCCAGGGACACGGTGAGGGATCTCTGATGTTGAGCTCATTTCAGCTGCTTATCTCCTGGATCTTGTTCTTTCTGCTCCGCTCTTTCTTCACGTTAACGGACCAGAGTGGTTCTGTCGCTACAGCAAACAAAACCCCGGTCCAATAAAATCCCTTTTGAAAAACATCATGAATGTTCTGAAAGGGCCAGTTGGGCAGCATGTCTTGATAAAACCCATTAACAAACGTTTGAAATATTAATAAATAGCTGCATCAGCATTCGATTAGTACTTCTTAAATTAAAGGGGCAGAACTTTGTATTTTCCAGGCACATGACGCCATTTTGTAGCACAATCAAGTAACTATGTTACCTTTAGTTGTTCTAAAAATGATATATATATCAAATATGACTTGAAAGAAATTCGAAACAAGTGGTATGTGCATTAATTTGCCAATGTAACCGGTCCTTTTTCATCAAGATTAAAGAATGATTAACTTAAAACAAGATCCTATTTTGCTGAAAAGTAACTTATACGTTAGTTTTGTCTTATTGCAGTAAAATGTTTGCACTGGAGACTGGAACAAAAATACTTGGTAAGATTTTGTGTTTTTGCAGTGTTACTCAGCAAGTCGTTGCTAGGTAACGATAGAATGAGTGAGTTGCTAGGTAACAACAGAATGAGCGAGTTGCTAGGTAACCAAAGAACGAGTGAGTTGGTTGATTCCACCAACTTGAAGAACTTGTGAGCCTAAAAAATATAATAATTTTAAAAATCTAAAATCATGAAGCTCGCCAATAAGCGAAGCTCTGAGTTTCTAGATAGTTTTTTTTTATAGATTAGAGACGTGTGAATAATTCCACATCCAAAAGTTAGAAAGGGTTTTTGTTGTCGGTTACATATGCGCAAGTTTTCTCTTGTCCTACCGATTGCTTGCTTTCTTGTTTTAAAAAACCTGTTTGAAATATATAAATAGTGTGTCATTGATTTATCAATAAGCTGCACAATTAGTTTATTTTCTTCGGGCAAAGGGTTTCACCAGCCTAAGGTCACAGAGTGGATCAATGAGTCAGGCAGTGAAGCGAGATCTTCTCTTTGTGCTCTTACTTAGAGCTATGATGTTAAGAAAAGGATTTATTTTAGCTACTTTACAAACAACATCAGTTTTTTCCAGTTGATAAGTGTAGAATAGAGTTACAGCATGAATAAAAAGTACCAAATATCTCAGTGAGGCCCTCGGAGAATAGCAGATTTACATGCTTTGGAAATCGCGCGCAGCTCCTCTGGTCCGTTGGGACGGCAGAAAACAATCAGAGAGCTACGTGTAAAGGCTCACCTAACTGAATTTATTCATGATGCTTCAGTGGAAATGTGTGAGAATAAATCACTCCTCCTGCAGACCAGCACGTCCCTCCTCATTCCTCCTGACTTCTTCCTTCCCACTGAGAGACGGTGGGAGCAGCGGAGAGGGACAGGACAGAGAAAACTCCCATCAGCCCTGGAATTAATTACCGAACTCTTGGCGGAAAACCTCGGCTCCGATGTGAGCTGCAAGAAGAAGAAGAAGAAGAAGAAGCTGCAGATTTCAGGAAAGTTATGAATATGTAGAGCTGCAGTGTTTGGAAATGTGGGCAGGATGAGCTGGGAGACACTCGTTGGTGTCATTCTGGGGGAGTTAAAGAAAGGATTTAGATTATTTGCATAGAAAATAAAAACAGGATTTACATCTCTACACAAATTTAACCTATTAGTGTTATTTATTATGCTTCACTGAACAGGTTAGGATAGATATGAAACATGTTCAGTAACTTTTTTTTCCCCCACAAATCTTCTTGGATAATGATTTGTTTGTCTGCTTAGTTCTGCCTATTTTGCACAAATATACAACCATACATCTTCGATAAGCAGCAGTGGAGCCTCCTGCACAACCAGCAAGATTTCTACACATTAAGTCAACAACAAAACTCGTTGCACAGCGCATACAGCGGTTAAACCTGTAACGGTCAGAACAGAGGATCCGGAATTCAGTCAGACACACAGTAATGGAAACCAGTCTTAGGCGATGATCGGTGGTCTGGGCACAGAGCAGGATCCAGAATCTGCAGGCAATGTCGGATAGATAAATCCTGGGGCGAGGCAGAGGCAGCAGTCAAAAACAGAAACAGGGTCAAATCCAGAAACCAGAAATCAGCGACAAATCCGACGTGGGCTAGACAGGGAAATCCAAGGGGCAGAAACGTGATCGAGGTCGTGGTCAGGTACATAGGAAGAAGGCTGGATATTTACTCACACAAAGGCTTTCAAAAATCTGGCACCATCTGCCTGCCTGGGAGCTGAATATAACTGCAAGTGAGCAGGTGGATGGCATCAGGCTAATTGCGCTGCAGCGCAGCAGCATGCAGGTGAATCAAATAAGTTAATGAGAGAGGTGAGAGCTGAGGAGGATAAACAAAGCAGGAAAATGGGCCAGAAAACATGACAAAACCAGCTGACCAAAGGTGCTGGAAGGAAGATTGGGTTGCTAGGTAACGGGCTGGGCTGGGCCTGGGTTGCTAGGTAACCGCGTACATTCCATCCAATCTGATTGAGCTTCAGTTATTTTGAAAAGAAGAATGGTCCAAAGTTGGTTCTGCAAAAATACCTACTGAGGGAGGCTGAATACACATGAATGTCACACTATTAAAAAAAATAAAAAATGTAATCATTTAACATAATTTACTTTATTTCACAGTCACACATTAATTTGTTTTGGTCTCTAATTACAATTATACACATTAAAGTTTGTGGTTAAAAAGTGACAAAAGTGTTAAAATATGCTACTGGAATGTTTTTTACGTGAGAACTGGAAAAAAAAAAAGATTAATTAGCTTAAATGTAAGAAAGAGGTTCCAGTTACTGTTTATATTTCACCATGTCTGTCACAATAACAAATGATTCTGCAAAGAAATGATAATATTGTTTTGAGAACCTTTTCAAGTGATGTAATGCAAGAACACATCCTCAAAGATCAATAAACTGTAAGTTTAATTGATATTGATAACTGGAAGCCATTTTAAATATACAAAATAAATAAAACAACTAATAAAATTAATTATAAAGTCTCTGTAAACAAAACAACCTTAAAAAAAAGCTAGTTGAGACCAAAACACCAGACTAACGACTTTTATTATTCAGTTTTTGTTAAAAATAGAGAAAAGAGAAAAACAATAAATCATGAAAATGGACATTTTTATCTTTTTTAAATTAATTATTTGATTTACTGCGACAGGCTTATGCATCGCTTGTTAGCTTTGGCTCTTTTCCAGCCAATTTGCACATTAAAACACATCTATTATATTCCAGTAGTGATCTGTGTTGAGTGTCTCAGTGCTGCTAAATCCAGAGGGAATACGAAAATCCTTGAAGATTTTATGTCACAGTAAACCTTTACTGACTCCATCCAGGGAGTTTAAGGTTCAGGCAGAATCTGCTTCATGTGTTTATTAATGCTGAATAGTGCAAACCCTCCAAAAACATCAGGGGCGAACCAGAAAAAGGAGAATTAAATCTGTGGAAAGCAAAGTGCGCGTCCGATAGGTGGATCTGCCGTGACTCTTTCTGCTTCCTGTCAAAACCTGGACTATTTTCAGCATCTGCGTCGCTCTCTGTGAAACGGTGCGGCTCTGTGGGAATACGGAGGGATTCAGCCAGGAATACATTTTCTAAATCTAAGAGGAATAAACGAAGCCAGGGGAAACGCCTACTGCAAACCCAGAGGGATTCAGAGATAAGTCAATTCTTTCACTGCGGCTTTGCTTCGTCAGTGAAGTAAAACACTGTAGGTTATAACAGGGTAAATATACATTTTAAAATATTACAAATCTGATTGACAGGAATAGATTTTTTTCAAGCTGGAAAATGCTAATGCTGCTGTTTGTGATGATGCCAGAAGAAAACACAGCTTTTGCAAAAAAAACTTACACTGCAAAAACACAAAATTTTAGCAAGAATATTTGTCTAATTCCTGGAGCAAATGTGTTAGAACGCTTTAGTTAAGACAAATTAACTTCAGCTTATTTTAAGTCAGTGATTCCGGAATATAGATACAAAAAGTACCAGGTCCACTGGTAGATGATTTCACTTAAAACAGGCAAATTGTCTTAATATAAGTGAAAAAAGTGATTTAAGACAAGCTTATGTATCGTTCTGAATAGTTTCTTACCCGACATTTTTTGTTTAAATTTCAGTGCAAATATTTTAGTACACTTGAAATCAGACAAAAACTAAACACAGAATTAATTACAACTCTGACCACATTGGTCTTTCAGCAAATGGCATTTTTAAAAGTCCAGTGAAAAATTAATCAGTTACTAAATTAGTTCACTATTATTTCAATAGTCGATTAATCACAATCGTTCCGGCTCTAACAGAGTTACGCTAACGGGTAGCTTTCTGTAAATAAACGTTTTTAGAGCCTGTATATTCCAGTTAATGATTAATCGATTACTAAATTAGTTCACTATTATTTCAATAGTCGATTAATCACGATTAATCGTTTCAGCCCTGAACACAAATTTTGTAAAAGCACAGGTGATTGATACAGGTGGATTATTTCTAGTCAAAATTATTAACTACGAAATTAAAAATCCTTAAATGGTAAAGTGTTTGGTAGAATAAAAAGTATTTGTCTTCTCTTGACCACACGTTTTGGTTCATATATTAGAAGAATTTCATTCATAATCCATGAAACACAGAAAGCTCATTCAAAGACGGTTTTGGCCCATGTGAGGAAAAGTTTAGACTTTATGATACATGTTTGCAGTTTTAATAGACTTTCTATGAATAATCCATCAGTCTGTTTCTTTGCTTTCTGTGTTTGTTGACAGAGTTCTGCAGATACAGACGACATTTCATCCTCTTTGCTTTTACAGTGACCTAAATGTGAACCTTTCCCTCTCTGGTGCAGGATCTACTGATGCTTCAAAGGGCCCTGAAGGCATCATACGCCCAGGTAGCAGAAGCAGAGTTGGGAGATGAGGCGCAGGCGGTGCATACTGTAGCGTGGGTGTTCGAGGTGCAGGAAGCAGGCAGGGCACTCCGGGCATCAAAGGGCTTTAATCATCTGAAGAGGAGGAAAGAAACGTGTCTTAACAAACAACAACCTGACAAAAGGCTTATGCAACGCTGTTGTCTGTCTTTACATACAGATGCAATGATGAGTGAGTAGACGAGTCACACTGCTCTCTCAATAAACCGTTTCTGAGACCGATGTCTCTTCATCATTAAAAAAAATAGCTCCTGCAGTGACTTTTTCACCAGCTCGTTCATAAATTCTGTGGTTTTTGCGATTCTCTTCCTGCGGTTTCTCAAAAAAGAAATATTCCCTCATACAGTTCAATATGTTGTCAGTAAACAATTCAAGTTTTTCTTTTGAAAGAGGAGGAGAAAACTGGTGTAAAAGGATTTGAAAGAAAGTTCACTTTTTATCATCTGAAATGCCAAAACAAGAAACTTTCACTTTTGAAATGGGATTTAATGGAGTAGATTAGAGAAGAGTGAATAATTGTGAAGTGAGAGCAAAAATGATGCTGTAAATTATTTTACAAGCGAAAAAGAGTGAGGTGTGCATTTGCAATCATCCATTTACTCTGACACCTGTAAATAAAACAGACTGTAAATCGGAAGACCTCCGAAGTTTGTTGGAGAACATCAGCAAACAAACAGAGTCAAGGAAACGAAGGCTGCATTCACGCCTCATAGTCCGGTACACTCGGTTCGACTGGTGAGCAACATTTCTTACATTTCCATGTTGCATTGAGTGAAACGGACCCAATAATTTGGAAAACCAACTATCTTTATGGAATGGAAACGAAAATGTAGTAGGATTTCTCTTTTGTTGTTTATGAAAGACAATGAGCCGTTTCTCCCGCTAGTGTGAGGCTAGGATGTTTGTTTTGGTTGTATTTACCCAAAATGCCCTGCGCTGCGGTTCACTTCCTGCCTTTGGAGTGACCTACAGTCCGCTTGACGTTCACAGATGTATTCGAACCAAACCAGAGTTCACTTTAACAAAATAAATATAAATTTACACTTATGTGGTTCACAGCAGAGTTAGATTACGCATTCACACCTCCCCAAACGAACTGGACTTTCTATTTTGAACTGGAATTCGATTAAAGCGGACTGTCCAGAAACTCTGGTTCATCTGGGGAGGTGTGAATGCGTAATCAAACTCTGGTCTGCCTACAATCCTCGGCCTCGGCTTGGTTGTAGTGAACAGTTCGAATGCGTATGTGAACGCCAAGCAGACAGGAGTCCTCTCCAAAAGCAGGAAGTAGACTACAGTGCAGAGCATTCTGGGTAAATACACCCAAAACAAACGTGTTAGCCTAGCGCTAGCAGGAGAAACTACTCATTATGTATATTTTACCAAAGACAAAAAAATATCCTCCAACTGCTAAAATCTGACACCACTCTGTTTCTGTTTCCATTTTGTGAAGAAGGAAGTTGCGCTCAGTGTCAGAAGTTTTCATGTCGTTTCCTTCGGTGGTTCTTGGTGCAGCGCCCCTACAGGTGAGGAGAGGAACAGGTTGCTCAAGAGAACCACAGCAGCTGAAAATGTAACAAATATTGTAAATTCTGGCCCCAATCGAACCGCGTCTATCAATAAAAACACCTGAAGAAACACAGCAGGTTAGAAAGTTGAAAGGAAATGGTTCTCTTTTTGGGAGTCCAGTTAATCTAAACTGGCAGGTCAGGAAAATATAAATTTGTCTTTTCCTTAATGATGTATCACTATTTTGTAGAAACAAAATAAACACGAATGAGCAGAAATCTCAGTGAGATTAGCTGTAATTTTGTTGCTCCTACACCAAAAACTCCAGATTAGTCAGTTTGTTGAACCTCATTTTGTGTTTTTAATAAAACTAATTCACAATTTTATCTCACAGAAATAAGAAATCCCAAACGAACAGGAAACAAATCCCAGTAAAGTGTGAAAACTGAACAAATCTGGCACCACTGGGGGGGGAAACCTTGCCATAGCTAAACAATGAATTAAAGTGTTGGGAGTTAAAAGACACAGTAGGAAAAATGCCCCCAGGAAAATCACCCTGCTTGACAGTCTGGCTGCAGACATGAGGCATCTGCAGAAAAATACAAAGCACACAGAGTAAGATTGCTAACCGGAGCTAAAACCACTGATCTGGAGGAACAGAGCCAATGAAATATTATCTGAATGTGCAAAATATGAGAGGAAACTGAAAGCTGCTCTGCTCAGCAATAGATGATTGCAAATTACTTTCCTCTTTGGCTCAACGCTTAAATCACAGGCCAGACTATTTGCTTATCACGCGGCTGAAGCAGCTAAATGATCACAGGCGCTCCTCTTCCTTTGGAGGCAGTAAAGAAAATCGGAAATTGGATATGAAACTTTCCTGTGACGCCCTGCCAGACTGAAGCTAGCCAGAGGTCGGCTCAGCTGCTGGCAGGCAGCGGCGAGCGCTCAGACAGGAAACAATCGAAAGCTGTCACTGGGACGCTGCATGTCACATTTCTGTTTGGTTTCATACCTTCACTGCAAAAATACTCAATCTTACCCAGTAGTTTTGGTCCAGTTTCTAATGCAAATATCTTCGTACACTTGAAATAAGAGAAAACTAACTCATAAGTAACTTCTCAGCAATATATAGAAGCTTGTTTTAATTCAGTAATGTTGATGAAAATGTGCCACTTCCACTGGCAGATTATTTCACTTGCAAAAACATATTTTTCCCATGTTCAAACCAGGAATTATTCATAAATATTAAGGATTATTAAGCAAAATTCACATTTTTAAACACTTTTTCTTCCATGTGAGTCTCTACTGCTTCTAAAGAGCCCAAATGTAATAAGTTATTGCTTTTTGGCTTCTGAAAAACGAGCCATTGGGTGTTTCTAAAGCCTCCCAATGGCAGTGTCACGCTGAGCTGTTGCCTAGCAACCCCAGTGGCGTTCCGCCCGTTACCTAGCAACCCCAGTGGAGCTCCAGCACATTTAGTCAGCTGGTTTTACCACTTTGTGTTGAAAAGATAAGTGTTTTGTTGTTGACTTACTAATCAGAAACCACTTGCTGCATTCTTGTTTGTTGTGCAGGATTCTCAACTTCTGCTTTTCAAAGCTGTACGGTTTTTAAAGATACCCTAAAATAGCTCCAAATTTATGATAACTAATTTTGTTGGACAATAAAGTATTGCAATAAGCGATAGCAGTGTTGTAATAGCAAATTTTTCAAGAAATATATTAATAATAATGCATGTTCGCTCTCTCAAAGACTAATAATGTGTAAACAACACATAACATTGAAACTGTTTTAAATATCCAAAATAACACAGGACAACCAAAAAATAAACAAATCGAACTGAAATAAAATCCACACACAACCAAAATCATAAATAATTTGTTAATATTGTGAAAATCATTTTTAATCTAAATTTTTGGCTCATATTTTGTCTCTCCACATGTAAATAAAGTTTCAATAAAAGCTTCAATGAAACCTAAAGTCGTTCATTTTTATTTTTCTGCTGTTTTTTTGCGTACAGTTCTAATTTATTTACATTTATGAGAGTTTTCATCTGTTTTTCATATGTGCCTCAAGGCTGTTGCTGTCCAGCGCTGGATAGATAACAATATGTGTATGCAGAAAAAAAGCAATAAGTTTAAGAAGTCAGAGTGATATAGGAAAATAAAGGAGAACATGATTTTATCTGTGAAGGAAATGTGAAAAAGCAGGAATGGCTGCATTTAATGAACGTCGTCGCCACTGAGAAAGCAGGAAATTCATGTGCTGCTTCCCATCTTGATTACTTTATGGTGGAGTTTGACAAACGATGTGCAGGATGGTTGGTGCTGTGCATCGGTGCATGGCTGCCCGCCGTAAATCACCGCTACATTTACACCGCGGTGCACAAGATGGCTGCCTGACAGCAAAACGTCTGGGACGTTTAACGGACCGAATCATAAAAACAGTGAAGCACAGAGGAGGAGGATCAGACAACTGGAAAAAGAAATTCTGACGTTGATCTCAGAACTTTCTCAAAATACAACTTTAATATCAGAATTCAGACGTTTTTCTCAAAATACTGACTTTTTTTTTATTCAGAATTCTGACTTTCTCCGAATTTACTTTCTTTCTCAGAATTCAAACTTTTATTCACAGAATTCTGACTTTGTTTTTGAATTCTGACTTTTTTCTCAGAATTCATTTTTTTTTCTCCCAATTTTGACTGTATTTGCAGAATTCTGACTTTATTTTCAAAATTCCAAGTTTTTTCAGAAAATACTGACAATTTTTCAGAATTCTGACTTTAATCTCAGAGTTCAGATTTTTTCCCTCAAATTCTGACGTTTTTTTCTTTCTTAATTCTGACTTTAAGCAGACCTGACAGGAACAGCTTCGGTGACCAAGGTGAAAGTTGTGGAGGAACATGGTGCATTCAAGCCAGGGTTTTCGTGGCCGAGGCCTTAAAGATGCCATTTTATTAACAGAAGAGCAGCATTTGCTTCAAAGTCAGAACTCTAACCTTAAATTCCTTATTCCAGTGGCCCTGAACCCTATTCTGCAAAAGCAAGTCAGCGAGTTCTTTAAATGCGAAAATATGCAGAAAACAGCAAAAAGTCAAGAATGAAAATTTTTAAATTGAGTTCTGCAAGTTATTTAAATTGCCTGACAGAAAAAAAACAGGCCCAGAATATTTTTATACTTCAATTACAACAATTTGAATAGTAGACTCGACTTTCAGCTGGAAAGGAAACCTATTGCAGTTATGTTAAGGCGGAAAAGAATGCATGGAGAAAATGCATGAGCTGGACAGGAATTTGAATAAATAACTGCCTATCTGGTCCATTAGCTTGCATAGCTGAGAGTGTTCCTCTCCACTGAGCTCTGACAGCCTGCAGGCTCGTGAAATATCATAAAATGAGCATGGGTTAAAATGCAAATCTTTCCCTCGCCGTGCCAAGGCGAACAAATGCACTTTTGTAGCATAAAAGCGAAGACATGATTGAAACCAGGCGGCTGTCTCGGACTAAAATTCTCCGGGACATCGTGTTCAGCATGGTGTTTTACAATCAGTGCAGGAGGAAAATGACAGCCTTGATAGCCTCACTTCAATTTGTGTCATGTTACTGTATGAGAATCAATCAGCAGGATAACAAGAGCTCAAATTGTCGCCGCCTTCAGGTGTTTTGCAAAAGCAGTTCTGCGTTCGATGGAGTAACTGTGGGAGTAATTAGGAGTCGAGGCGCCACTGGAGCAGCGGAGTGAAAGTGTTCGAGCGACGAGAGGAACAGTTAAACAAAGGAAAAGATAAGACATGGAAGAGAGAGTTCACACTTCACTTAATGGTCATTGGAAGCAAAAACACAAAATCTGACCAGATAGCTTTTAAACTCTAGTGCAAATATCTTAGTACACTAGAAATAAGACAAAACTGAATTACAAGTAATTTTTCAGCAAGAAATAGGAGCTTGTTTTAAGTACATCATTCATTTGAGCCTTTAGCATGCTGAGTTGAGCTGAGCACCTGCATAGGGTTGTGTGACATGAAATGAATGCATGTAGCAATTGTTTATGTGCAGCTGCTAATCAAATTTTCCCAAAATCTAGCAGCCTAGCTTATCTAGTGATCAAATTGTGAATACTGTAAAGTGCACTGCAAAACCACAAAATCTTACGAAGTATTTTTATATAGATTATATTTCAAAAATCTTAGTACACTTGAAATAAGACAAAACTGACTCACAAGTAACTTTTTAGCAAGACTTTAAGTCAATAATTGTTTAATCTTGATGAAAAATAAAGTACTGGTTCCTTTGGCAGATTTTTTTCACTTATAACAAAACATTTTTTTCATGTTTTAAGTAAAAAACCTTAAAACTAATGCTTTTTAAAAATATTAAAATATAACTTCAATTTATATATTATATTATTGAATGAAAAATAAGATATTGCTGGAAGATTACTTATGTTAGTTTTGTTTAATTTCAAGTGTACTAAGATAGTTGCATTAAAAACTACACAAAAAAAAATGAACTTGGTAAGAGAAATGGCTCATGGTTTTTATCAAAAACAAGAGAGAAATCCTCCCGCCACTAAAATCTGATGCAACGCCAGAGGTTTTCGTGTCGTTTCCTTCAGTGGTGCAGCGCCTCCACAGGACAGGAGGGGAACAGACCAAACAAAAACATGAACATTTAAGTTTAAGGTTGAGTTCTTGTGACAATCATAAAGTGAAATGGAGCCAAAAACTGCTCCAACCTTGCATATATAATTTTCTATAATCAGAGAAAGTCAGAGGGCAGGATGGATGGTAGATTCAGGATCTTTATTTTAGATTCTGCAGTTTTAAACAGCAGATGTTTCAGTGGGATTTACCTCTGAGCTGCAAAAAACGGCATCTGCTTCCTTGCTTGTGCCAGTAATTCCAAACATCTTCCCATCTGCTTTCGTTTTAGGAAATTATTTTGCACAGGTTTGTGATTTAAGGATAATATTTGCAGAACATAACAGCAATATAACCTTTCAATGACAAAGTTCAGTATCAAAGGCTTGTGCCGGCCTTTCTTTCCCAAAATGTGAAGATCTTAGAGGATAAGTATCACTTTAGAAAGAGAGCAGCCACTTTCATGTTCAGGATTTTAATCAGGGAGAATTTAAAAAGATCTTTGTTTGTACGTGCGAAGGAAACAGAGAAGCCAAATCTCCCGTTTCAGCGATTTCATCATGCTAATGTCGGCTCTCGCATTGTTTCAAGTTTGGCTGCTAAATGCTGATGGCTGTTGTGGGCAATCTGACTGAAATAAAACTCAACTGTTTTTATTTATTTATTTTTATTCATTAGCCATTTGTGGTTTTATGATGGAAGACAAAGCTTTCATCTGACAGCAACGTGGGCGTGACAACATGCCAAGTCGTTGTACAACCAGCTTTGAGTCATCTGGGTCGCCCAGTGATCAGGAGGATAAGGAACGCTCACCTTGGCTTCCGCTCCAGACTGTTACATAAGTATGTTTTTGAAATGATAATAGCTGTTACAAAGTCAGTTTTCAACTAATTATCAATTCAAATCGAATCATGATGATCCTTTCTGTTTGGAGCATTTAAAACCAACAGACATTTTATCCATTAGAAACTAGAGCAAGGTGTGCAAGAAGAGCATTAAAGGAAGGGGGATACACCTTTTAAATTATATTTTTAAGTTTTTCTTTCTGTTATTATTTTTATATTTTCATTTAAGTCTCTACTGCTTCTAAAAACAGCCAAACCCCCACTCGGCCGTTTTTTTTGGCAATAAGTTCATGTTCTTTGGTATATGGAAACTGAGCCGTTTCGGAAAACCTCCGGAATGTAACGTCACGTAGCAGCAGCCACCGTTACCTAGCAACCCCAGCCGCATTCCGCCCGTCACCTAGCAACCCAACTGGAGCGCCAGCACGTTCGGTCAGATTTTCCTGCCAACAACTATCACTATCTGCAGTGAATCTTTGAACGATTTGAATTAATATGAGTTACAACAACATTTAATTTCCCTTTGGGATCAATAAAGTATTTTTGAATTTCAATCTGCCAGCAGCCAATTTCATGTGCGAGTGTAAACGTTGAATCGGCCAGCAGTTTATTTTGATTTAAAGTGACAGAGACCCTAAAACAGCTCATTCTGGAAGGAGATCAAGACTAAAATCTCATTATCTAAGATGAGTGATTTTGAGCAGAAATTGAACGTATATCCCATAGACATATCCTAACCTGTTCAAGGAAGCATAACTTAAAATAAAGGGAATTAGATCAGTTAAATTGTATTTTTCTCTCTGATTTAAGAGTAAAATAAATGTGTTATTTTGAATAGTTGTCACAAACACACTGGATAGATACAGAGGATAAATAAAAAAACCTTAATGCCTTTAAACCTTCAATCCAGGCAGGATGTGATAAAGAAACTCATATCATGAAATTTAAATGTTGCCAAAACAAGAATAAGGAGAGAAAAATATGGCAAAAACAACAAAAAAAATACCCCATTGTGATCGGGAAACAAACTAAAACCCTTAAAGACAGAACCATCCAACCATCCATGCATTTATTTCCTGTTTCTGTTTAATCTTGCTCTCAGTTGCAGGGGGAGCTGGGATCTATTTCAGCAGCCAACCATGCACACAGACACTCACACCTGAGGCCAATTTGGACTTCCTGAATTAACCTAATATGCATTTTTTAGACTCTGGGTGGAAGCCGGCTCAATTGGAGAAAAGCCCGACACGGACAGAAACACACAGAAACACCCGGCCAAATTCTAACAGCAAATATAAACATATTTTAGAGACAGAAAACTCTTTGATAAAAGATAAATAAATTACAAACAGTAAAACTTTTCAAAGCAGAAACAGTTAGACCCAACAAACTTAGGTTTTAAAAAATGTTGGAAAAAAAAACAACACAATTTCACAATTGCAGTGTTTCCATGTGAATACGTTTGTTCAGGTGATAAGTCATTTAAAAACACGCTGCACCATCATCCTCCAACCACTTCCTGTCGTCTTATTTGTGGCTTCCCCCAGTAGTGACATCCAGTTGTGGATCACATGACTCGTTGAAATTGCGCAATCACATGGTCAGTGGAAACGCAGCTACTGATGCAGCTCATAATTCATGATGTACTTCAGCACAGGAACATAATTTATTAAATCATCAATAATTATATCTATTTTTTTTAAAAATAATATCAGAATCAGAATGTGAATAAAACACAACGAAATTTAAAACTTAGCGACTCTCAAAGAAACACAGAACAACGGTAATGCTAAGAATAAATAATAAATAAAAATAAAGTTAGATGGATTTGGTTAGATAAATATAGGTTGCATTCTACATTAATATCTTATTTGGAATTTAAAATCCAGATTGTTACAGCAATTAATAACACAACACTGTGAATGTATTTACTCCATAATAAAAATAAAAATCTGCTATCTTATGTTTCTAATTGTAATTTTAATTAAGCTTTATGTTTTGTGATAGTGTGTCATTTGTACGTCTTTGTTGAACAAGTCCTGCGACGTTTGCAGTTCTTCACAGCCTGAATTAAATTACAAAGTTAACTTATTCTGTACAGAATAAACCCCAGAGGTCAAAGGGGAAACCAAGAAAAATATCTGCCAGAAAACATCCATTCACTTCTCCACATTTAGCTTAGTATGTTTTCAGAGAAAACTGGAACCAAAATATACGCAGGCATGGGGAAGATTCAAAACGCCAAAAAATTCAGTTTGTATGCTGTAATAATAATCATTAAAGGCCTCAGAAAATATGAATAAAATGCATTAAATTCAGCTGCTAGGAAATCTGAAGTGCTCAAATAACCCTGACTGTAGTTTTCTGAGCATTTCTAATATTCACAGGGAAATGTTAATGCAAACTTCCTGTTCTATTCATTAAGTGGAAAAGGTTAAAAAACGTCAGTTTCCCGGTTCGTCTGTGTACAGATGCTTACAGAGTATTTCAGATTCATCAGGTTTCCTGCCTTTTTAAAGCGTGAGTCCATTTTTGCATCACTGCCTGGAGTCTGATTGTAAGTGTTGAAAGGACGTAGCTTTGAGGAAGAAAATTAAACGTACAGGAAAGCGACGAAAAGGGAAACAAAAACGAGTTTGGAAAATGCCCTTCAGGTGAGCTGGCCGAGTCCGAGAAGCTAATCCAAAAGGACCGTCAATAAGGAAAGAAGTGGTACAGGAAAAAAAGTCAAAGGATTTTAATTTGATTAAAAACACAGAGATGTTGAATAAATGCACAACAAACTGTGAGCAGGTTGCAAAAAAAAAAAATTATTTAACAGCCTCTGAAATGTCATTTTAATGATAAAAATAAATTAAATATGGTCTTATTTACACGTCTAAAGACATGAGGTGTTTGTGCACTGCAAAAACACAAAATCTTACCAAGTAACTTTGGTCTAGTTCCTATTGCAAATGTCTTAATACACTTGAAGTAAGACAAAACTAACTTATAATTAACTTTTAAACAAGATTTAGGAGCTTGTTTCAAGTCAACAATTTCTTAAAATTTCAGAAAAACTATTTGTTCCGTTGGTGACTTATTTCATTTTCTTCATGTTATAAGCGAAATAATCTGCCAATGGAACTAGTATATTTTTGTCAATATCATATACATGTATTAAGTATTTGTTAATAGGTATAGTATTAATATACGACACCTGTTGCTAACAAACAGCTGTAGTTTCCTTCACGGTAAAGGTTGCAACAAACTGATCTTGTTTCTATGTTTTCTGAAGGTTTTTGTTGCTGCAGTGGGAATAAAATCTGCAGTTGATGATTTTTTACATCTGAAAACAAAAGTCAGTGATTGTTAGTGACAGAAAGGAGCAGTGAGGTGAGACTGTGGAGCTTGTTTCCCTCAGGATGGCTGACATTTCTGCTGCTCTGCTGGGCAATCAGATTACAGGAGATCACATCTGTCTGCCTCACAAACACATGTACAGATAGGAAAAAAAGTCAGATCATTTCAAATGTTTAAAGGGAAAAAACAGGCAGCAGAAAAAGGAAACTGCACTGGTAGTTCAGTGAGGTCTGAGCCTCACTGAACTGCGAAACATCAACCTGCAGCATCAGAACCTTTTTTAATAACAGTCGCCGTTTCCTTTCCTGAAAGTCCAATAATCAGCAGTCGTTTAATTTCCTGTTGGAAAACAACAATTTCCCTCATGGGGACCAAGAAAATGTCCCCGCAAGGAGCGATGGTCCCCATAGCCCCACATTGTAGAGAGAAATAGGTTCCCATAAGGATATAAAAACCTGGTACACACACACACACACACGCGGATATAGTGTGTCTGCCTATCTTCACAGGTACTTTGCATTGACTTCCATTCATTTGTCATTTATTTCTACAGCCCAACCGCTACGGTAAACCAATGGTGTCCAAAGTTGTCAAGTTGAGAGAATTTCAGTCACATTTTTTAAAAATTAAAACAGAAAGTTACTTTTATCTCTACAGTAACAGACTAAATTCACAATATTTCAATAAAGCAGAGTTGTCTGTGTTTTGTAGAATAGGAAAAAATCACCAATTCTTGTTGACGTATTAAATGGCAGGTAAATATTTTCCAAATTTTTGGGTTCCTTGTCCTGATTTTTTTTATTATTTTTTTACGTTTGGCAACAAAAGTCAGTCAGCACTTGCAGTTTTTAACAAAGTCCAATTAATCAAAACACAGATTTTGTTATTAAATTAAAACAATCTTGAATTGTTGATCGAGTAGCGATATAAAATCATCCAGAAGGCCTCAAAATGGCCCCCAGGCCACATGTTGGACATCCCTGCACTAATCCCAATCTAAACTCAATTCACACCTCAGTCCTAAACTTGACCTTCAACCTGCACTTCTGGAAACCATTATGAACGACTAGTGCTTGTTTTGTAGCAACAGTTTAAGAAAAGGGAACAAATTTTGATTTGCAGTAAAAAAGCAAATCTAAATAAACATGAGATCCATAAAACGATTTACATTTTCTAATTTTGTTGGCCCACACACATTTATACACACAGAAAATTTGAGATCAATTTCAAATATTTTCAAGACACCTGAGACTTGAAACTCAGAAATACTGAAATTCATTTCATATTTTCATAAGAAAAAATAAATAAATAGCTAAATAAATAAATCGAAACTGGACATTTTCTTAGTTCCAAAAGTATTGTTTTTCTTTTTGAACTCAAAATTTTTTTAGCTTTGAAAATATGTAACATTTTAGAAAAATTTTGGAATTTTGTAGAATTTCCTTGTTTTTTCTAAATTAATCTCAAAATGTATTAATATTCTCTTGCCTACTTACCACTTTTCAAGTTCAGGGTTCATTCTTGATTTTTCTTGAAAATTTCTGAAATTAATCTTAGAAATTTCTAAATTCTTTCTTGCAAATTTACAACTTTTCAAACTTAGAATTTCTCAATTTATTTCTTGAATATATCTGAAATTAATCTAAAAAATTTCTGAGTTTTTTTCTTGCAAATTTCCAACTTATGGAGCTCAGAATTTCCGTTTTGTATTGAAAATTTCGGAGTGTCTTTTTGGGTGAACTTTACTTCTCTTCTTTATGTGTATCTATAATGGCACTAATAATCTATTGTAGTTTTGGACTTTATATGCAAAACCTGATGGAAAATATTTATGTGGATGGCATTTGAATGAATAAAATTCACTGTTGCATCAAATTGCTGCTTATAATCAAAATCTGCAAGTTTCCACAGAAACAAAATATAATTAAAAAAATCAAAGTGAAGCTGCAGCATTTAAAAATGTTTTTATATGAGACTTAAAGCTGCAGACACTGTTTTCTTATCAGGGTGAAACTTCTGGATTTAAAGGTTTTATTTAGCATAAATCAGTTCAAATTGCTCCAAAACTTGCTTGTATGATTTTCCCTAAATGTTGCAGGCAGAGCGAAGTGACACCACAGAACGACACAATATAAAATACAAAGCACCAGTTCTGTACTTTTCCATTCAAAGCATCATTATACATACATTTCATATTCTGGCTGTTTTGACGTTATTAAATATTTCATGGTGAGAAGTTGAACGAAAAAGCCTGGGGAGCAGAAAACATGAGCAAAGTTTAACAAACCCTTTAGAGGCAATAACTGGGTTTTACACAAGCATTTGTCTTACTGTTTATTTTTTTAAAGCAAGACATATAAAAAATTTATGCAATTGCTTAGAGGCTCACAGCATTTACTCCATGTATATGTCGCCATTGTTTACATAGTTTATCAACACTGAAGTGGTGCGTCTCAAAGAAGTAGAATATCCTTAAAAAGTTGGTTTTATTTCAGTTATTCCATCAAAAAGTGAAACTCATATTTTTATAGATTCATTGCTAACAGAATTATCATTTTTAATAGTTTTTTTTCTGGTAATTTTGATGATTATGTCTGTAATTTCTCAGAAAGTGACTGATATCAGTAAGGACTGTTAGCCAAAAAAATTCCATTAATCAAAACGGTGCTGCATCCAAAAATATTAGTGGAAGGTTGAGTGGAAGGAAAAATGCCATTCATTCTTTATACTTGGTCAAAACACAGATTTTGTTATTAAATTAAAACAATCTTGAATTGTTGATCGAGTAGCGATATAAAGTCTTTGTAGGAAACATTTTGTACAGGGATGAATTTATAATTGTGGCAAAGTGTGAGGAAGTCTGCTAGTTTTGGTCCACTGTACTTAATCAATATCAGAGTTAGAGCTGCCATCTTTGTCAGGACATTTTAGGGTGTTTTTACACCTGATAAGTCAGCAGATTTGGTTCAACATTTGTTACATTTTCAGTTGCTATAGTTCACTTTCAAAATGCAGTGAGTCAAACCAACCAAACCCTTTGAAAAAGCTGTTCCCCTCATCGCCTGTGGGGGGTGCTGCACCATGAACTACTGAAGGAAACAACACAAAAACCTCTGAAGAAGACATGACCGCAATTTCTTTCTTGGAGCGGCGTCAGATTTTAGCAACTGGAGGATTCTGAGCCATTTCTCCCACAAGCGCTAGACTCTCATGTTTGTTTTGGTTGTATTTACCCAGAATTCCCTGCGCTGTTGTCCACTTCCTGCTTTTGGAGCATTCTCTGGTCCGCTTCTCATTCACATATGACCTTGAACCAGAGTTTGACTTCTTAGAGTTCGATTCACGCCTCCGCAAACAAACTGGACATTTTTCAATGTTCTGCTGTTGTCGAAAGAATGCAAATTTGCAGTTATGGTGTTTCCACTACATAAGAAACACAATTAAAATCACTCAGTAAGTCATTAAAAAAAAAAAACATGCTGCGCCAGCATCGTCTTCTTCGTTGTTTCCGCCAGTAGCAACATCCGGTTGTTGGTCACATGACTCTGTGATGTAAAACTTTTTTTTCCATATTTGAGTTTTATCTCAGTAAAATGTTATTTTACTGAAATAAAATAACATTCACTGATCTGCTAAATAATTCAGATGAACATCTGTCTATTGTTTTTTCTTGTCTGGATGAGAGAGCAGAAAGAAAGCTGCCATTTTGCTTTCAAAGTAGTTTTATCGGTTCTCCATTTTCTTGATTCAGTGAAGTAATCTATTTTTCCAGGAGGCAGAAGATTCAACAGCATACTGTGCAAATGAGAGGAATCTCTCCCGATACAAAAGGCTTCACAATAGTATTTCTCATTGAAAATGGTTTCCAAAGAGAGGATAGATGGATATTCCTGCAGTCTCCATAAGCCAGGTTCATAATGGTGACAGTCCATGAATGATTCAGAAAAAGAAAGTTTGTATGACTGTTTTTATTAAATGTTCCATTTTCATGGACAGCTTGAATTGTTTGTAAGAATGTAGAATAGTATCAGTAGACAATATCTTATGTACCCAACAAATAAAAATGTAAAATTCAATAGGAATCAGTTAAGATGTTTTCAATCAGATATTGAACCTTGTCTACAGTGAAAAAACACAAAGTATTTTTGGTCTAATTTCTAATATAAATATCTTGGTACACTTGAAACAAAACAAAAACTAACAGGCAAGTTTTCAGCAAGCAATAGGAGCTTGTTGTACGTAAATAATCCCTTTATATTTACTTTTGAAAAAACTACTAGTTCCACTGGCAGATTATTTCAGTTGTAGCATGTTGAGTCACATTCCCAGGCACTGCACTGTTACCTAGCAACCCCAGAGCAGCCAGCCCGTTACCTAGCAACCCAAGCGGAGCTCCAGAACATTTGGTTAGCTGGTTTTTCCATAATGATTCCTTAATATTGATGACAAAGTACTAGTTGCCTAGCAGATTAATCCACTCATAACATGGGAAACAATCTTCCAGTGGAACTAGAACTTTTTTAAAATCAATATTAAGGAATTACTGACTTAAAACAAGCTTCTATATTTTGCTGAAAAGTTACTTGTAAGTTAGTTTTGTCTTACTTCAAGTGAACTAAGATATTAGCACTAGCATTTGGTCTAGCACTGCATGTTACACAATTTTTTCAGTGTAACATGCAGTGTCTAAAATGTCTAAAATTTAGGATTTCTGATGCAGCACTCAGCATATCCAGACACATTAAATACCAGGTGAGAAATATAGTCTATGTTTTAAGACTTTGACTTTATAAACCAGATTTTTTATCTTATGCAATTATGTATATAATTTTTTTTTAAATGTGCCTATTAGAGCAGCTAACTGCTAAAATATGCAGCTCTGGCCCAACCTGCTGCATCACTTGAACAGTTTGAGAAGCAGTGATAAGCAATGCTTATTAAAATAACATAAACTTTTGTTATTCTCTTTAAAAACTGCTTGTGTTTGTGAGATCTGACGGAAGAACAGTAAAGTATAATATTACTGTTTTAATTAAAATGTCTTTAAAACTAAATTTGCTCTGATCTCTTCGGCCGTCATTACTGATAATTTAATTATGTTTCTGTAAAAAAACATGAAGTGTTAATGTTGTTATCAATCATTCATCTCTGCAGCTCAGTACTACTACTTATTTTTCACAAAGCATTTAAACTTTCCTCTGTTATGGTTTGTTTGGGACAGTTGTTAAATGACTCGTAATGCTGTAAATATGGGTCATTTAACAGAGTTCCAAATCATATATTTATTTTAAAACAAAAAACAAAGTGTTGTGTTTATAAAAGGCTCTTCCAGTCGCTGAACATTGAACATCTGTGTTTACTGTCGTTATTCAATTGTTTTGCTGACAGTAGAAAAGATCAACACAAGCAAAGATTTATCCAGAAAGCCAGATATTCGTCTGTAATGATCCGTTCTACTGGTGCAGTAAAAATTGTGAAAACCCAAATTTCAGTCAGTCACAAAACCTTCAGTCATAACTAAAGTTGCATATTCCTGTTTTGTTGTTAAATTTCAGAACTTTTATTTTGAACAGAGAATGATAAAAACACAAATGAAAACTAAACACCAGGATTTTGACAGTAGCTGTGTTTTCATTAAAAATGTGAGCAAAACTTTGTCGGTAGTCCTCAAATGTCCAAAAAACACAATTTCACATTTCGGTGTTTCCATTAAATAAGAAACTAAATTAAAATCACACACAAGTCATTAAAAATCATCATGATCCGACCACTTCCTGTTGTCTTCTTTGTCATTTCCGCCAGTAGTAACATCCTGTTGATGATCATGTGACTCAGGTGATGCAGAAAATATGATTATTATGATTCTTTTAAGGCAGGGGTGTCCAAAGTGCGGCCCGGGGGCCATTTGTGGCCCTTGGACTGATCTTTTGCGGCCCCAAACTGCAATTCGAAAATTATACAAATTTGGACCATAGATGCAGATGGAGACTATTAGTTTGTAATCAGGGTAAAAATTGTTACCAACATAATTTTCTTACACAGGAAAATGTAAAGTACAACACAAAATGTTCATTCAAGTTTTAACAAAACGTAAAACCAAGAGACTTTTACTGAAAAAAAGAAAATCTGTGAGAAAAAAAAAGGAAAATTTTTAAATTAATATGAGAATTTTTCTCTAAAAATTTCTAAAGGTCAAATGTAAAAAAATTTTTTGAAAATTTTTCTATAAATTTCTAAGATTAATTACAAAATGTCAGAGTTTCTGGCTTAAATCTGCTCCTTTCTTCTGCCTTAAATGGCCCCAATACACTGTCGTAAAAATCCCTTTCAAGGTTTGGATCTAGAGTAAATGTCATGTTGATTATATAAATATATATAAGCTCAATATTTGGTTGATTTTAAGTTGTTTTTTTTTTGAGTCTACAATTTTGGCCAAAAAGTTTAGTCTCCCATTCTTTAAACAGAAAAGTGAAGAAATTCACTTTAAACTCTTTACATATCAAGAGCTACTTTGATTCAGACGAGTGAATGTTGGAAATTTAGACGACTGACATCAACAAGTCTCAGTTTCTCACTGAGCCTGTAATTTCCATTACATCAATGATTTTTAATTAATAAAACAGAGTCTATAACCTCATGTGACACCTTCTAACATGTGTTATATCCACAGTTATATTCAAGATGTCACCTAAAAAGCTAAAATGCTAATTTGGAGCGTTTGAATCAAATGAACTGGAGTCGGTGAAGCATCCGGATGATTGCATTTTAAGCTTTGATGAGCTGTAATTAATAGATGCTGCAGCGGCTAAAACAAAAGCAGAAAATTAAACTAGATATTGAACAAAAACTGGAGGATGTCTTCAGGTAATGCTTTTAATTGGGCATGAAGTGATTACTTTCAGTCCTGCATGTTATTGTTTACTACAGATGCCGGAAAGCATCAGGAACGTCTGTCTCACTAGGAGCGTTTAACGGTTTTAAAAGAAAAAACACCGCAGGCTGCGTTATTCTTTTACTTTTAGGTTTCCTGCATTTAGTTTATCCTTTATTACATTAATTTTGGAATTTTTTGGGTTCCTTGTCTTGATTTGTATTTGTAGAAACATGGCTGTTATGGGGAAGATTCAAAATGAAAATGTTTCAAACATGTCAGAATAAAGTATAAAACAAATTCTGAGATTAATTTCAAAATATGAGTTTTTTATAGCAAATTTTAAACTTTTCAAAGTCAGACATTTTCTCATTCCTTCTAGAAATTTCTGAGATTAATCAAAAAATTTTTGCCAGCAAAGTTTTGACTTTTTTACCTCAGAAATGTCTTTATTCTTTTGAGAAAATTTCTGAGATCAATAATAAGGAATTATTCACTTAGAAAAGCGCCTCTATCTTGAAAAGTTACTTTTAAGTCAGATTTATTTTATTTGAAGTGTGCTAAGACATTTGCCCTAAAAACTAAATAAAAAATGTTTGGTAGGCGTTTGTGTTTTTGCTGTGTTTTATTCAAAAACAGATGTCAGAGGATTAAATATTCCCCATATGAACACAGTAATGGCTTCTCTGCTTAAGAGCAGAATTATTAATCCTTAAAGAGAGTTAAAAACAACAAAGGAGTTTCGGGAAAACCCCCTAAAAGTTTATTTTTACCTTACAGCAGCTGATTTAACAGCTTCTGACTCCTCTCACCGTCCTGATTAAAGATTCATTTTTTAAGTTTGAAGTTTCTCAGTTTTTAGGAAACCGCAGCTGCGTCTCAGCTTCAATTAGCGTCAGATGCAGGATGCCTCACTCTGACAGGTTTCCGCTGAGGACGGAGTTTAAATACGTCCATAAAAAAAAAAGGAAAACCTCTGAAGCGTATTCCTCCTACACTTCTCTGTCCAGATGGTCAGTATGTTCCGAACTGTGCCGGTTTCAGCAAATATGACGAATCGCTTCTGGTCACGCTGATGCACAAAGTCACAGCTGGGAGATCGGAATATTTAGGACGAGTTCGCTGAAGAAGTGGCTTTATTTTTACTGCAACTGCAAAAGGACGCAGCGGATACCGATGAGGAGGAGGTGGTGGGATTAAAAACTATTCTAATTAATGCCGGGGTGATCAAAATGTGGGCCGTGGGCCATTTGTGGCCCCTTGTTACGGCCCCTGGCCTCTTGAGGCTGTGCAGGCTTCTTTTTGTTTTGCAGGTTCAGATGTGTGAGAACACCTTCCTGATTGGCTGCGTGGAGGCTGCAGGAGAGCAGTGACGCCATTGGACCAGCAGAGGGCTGGGAAGCCAATCAGACACTGATGAGGCCCACCTGCCTCATAAAGGCTCCTGAAACCTTTCCTCCAGTGGGACAGCTGACAGGAAGAGGCTTTGTTCAGCTGCTCCCCACATTTGTTTGTTTGCTTACAAACTTGCTTGTAACTGACTGTTTTTGGGCAGCTTTCAGAAACTTTGTTCTGCTGATCCATTTTGGTTCTGTTTAGCTTGACTCTGATCTTGATTGCTTCTACTTAATGTTGAAGCTCGTTTGGGAGGGTTGGTGTTCTTTTGGGTTATTTGGTCTTTCTTTAGATTGACTTGTTTGGACATTTTGTAATTTAATTCGCACTTAATATTCTTTAGTTTGTTAGTCCTTTTTTTGAGTGTTAATTGGGTTAAACCGTTTTGTGAAACCATCCCTTTTGTAATAAATCATTTTAAATTCTACTTGTTTTCTCTGGACACATCTTTATGTTGCCTCCCCAGAACCCCCAAACCTCGGGGGCGTAACACCCCTGAACTGATTTTCTGTGGCCTCTAACTGCAATCAAATGGTTCGAGCTGACGAGGATATTTATTTTTAATTGGGGAAGAAATACAAAGTGTTCACGTTTAACTGAACACACTCTTTGCATTCTTATGCAAAGAACAAAAATCTGTCCAGTGATCTCAAAAATAGTGATCTAAATCCTGCTTTCATTGCTCTGAACTGCCTAAATATGTTTTCAGTAAATCCCTGACAAATATTTCCTTTAAGCAGGAAAATCTGCAAAATATGGAAGAGAATTGGGGCCACTAAAAAAAAAAAAAAAAAAAAAAAAATTCTTACTTTAATCACAGAATTCTGACTTTTTAAAATCAAAATTTAGATATTTTTTAAAATCAGAATTTGGACTTTATTCTTAGAATTTTGACATTTTCTTTGAATTTTGAATTTAACTTCAGAATTCTTACTTTAATCTTCTGAGATCAAAAGTAAAAATTATGAGATTAAGCTGGAATTCTAAGAAAAAAGTCAGAATTCTGAATTTAATCTCATAATTCTGACTCAAATTTTCTGAAATTAAAGTTAGAATTCTGAAAAAAGCCAGACTTTTTAATTTTTTTTTTAGTAGCCCTAATTCTCTTCTGTACCAAGACCCTTATTAAATTTTTACCCCGTTGGGGTCAGGACGGGTGCTGGTGCCGGTCTCCGGGCAAGAGGTCACCCTGGACAGGTCGCCAGTCCATCGCAGGGGAAATTTGTCATTGATATTTTAAAAAATGCAACTAAAACCTAAAATTGTGTGAAGTTTCACTCTGATTAGGAAGAAGATTGGGTGAAGATCCTGTTACTGCTGATTCTCTGAACACAGCAACATGATCTAGGCTGGTAGATTGCCTTGTTAGCGTTTAATCAAAGTGTCGTTTTATCCTGAGAAAACAGGTTCAAACAGTTCAGATCTTCCACATCACAGGTTTGGGTGTTTTTTTTGTTTTTTTTTTTTGTTTTTTTTTAAGGAATCATCATTATCAATCAGCATCATTACAGGAAGTTCAGATAAGTCAGACTTAAGTTGCAAACTTTTCTCATGTGTAACCTGGGCTGATTATTTGTTAGACCCCCTGAACAGAGAAATAAAGCAGATATTTTCTCCCTGAGGGAAAGTGGGCTGCACAGGATTCACAACCGCTTTTATTTCCCTCGGTTCAAACAAATGAAGAAACTCGAGCCACGGCTATTTTCTCACTCAGAGACGCTACAACTTTTTAAAATCGATAGAGAAAAGAGAAAATAAAAGGTGAAAATGTGGGGAAGGAGTTTTGTTTTTGAAGCATTTCAGATGTTGTGTTTCAAATTTAGTGGCATTTACTGTAATTTTAACCATTTACAGATGAGACACTGTGAGCTGTAGATACAGCAAGGCTAAAAAATACTGAATATTCAGGAGGTGAAATTTGACAATTAGGGCCACGCTAAGAAAAGTAAAAAAATAAAACATGAGAACAAAGTCATAACAGTATCAGTTTATTCTGGTAATATTACAACTTTATTCTTACAATAGTATGACTTTAGTCTCATAATATCATGACTTCTCGTATTAAATGTGCAATATTCACATATAATTTCAAAATATTAACTTTATTCTCGTATTGTTTCAACTTTTCTCATGCGAGCTAAGTTTTTATAATTTTATGCCTTTATTTTTTATTAGCATGGCCCCAGTGCTCTGTTGTAGTAAAACTCATATTATATTCATTCTTGAGTAAAAATTTTAATACTGTAAAAAAGAAAAATACTGGAAACCTAACATCTAATTAACTTATAGCACCTGCAAAAGTTTTCTGAGCCTCCAAATGAAAATTAAAGGGAAACTATTATGAAAAATTCAGTTTTTGCACGTTTTTAGTCTATCAGCAGGTAGCGTTACCTAGCAACCCCAGCTGCAAGCCGCCCGTTACCTAGCAACCCAGGCTGAGTTCCAACACGTTTGGTCATCTGGTTTTACTGCTGTATGTGCTGCACAATGGCTGCTGGAAAAGACAAGTGATTTGTTGCTGATCTAGAAAACACCTGCTGCATTCTTGTTAGTTGTGCAGGAGGCTCCATTTCTGCTTTTCAAAGATGTACAGATGTATAATAGTGCATCTGAAAGCAGGATGATGTACTTAGTGAAATGAGAAAGCCAACAGAGTTCAGTGATCAGAGGTGTTTTGTTTTTTCAGCTCCGTGAAGGACTAAAGCTGTGGAACAAAGCTAGATAAAATCTGCTTTGGTAAAAGAGAAATCTGAAAAATCAGCATTTATCCTCAGTGGGAATCTTTGCGACAGGTAAACTGTAACTCTCCTCCAGCCATGCACCACTGCAGAACGGCTCATACACAACAGGATTAAACAGGGATGGAAAATGGATTAATGAAAATCTTTGCCTAGATTCAAGGACAGGTAACCCTTTAAGCACAGAATTAAAAAGAAAAGACGTACACGACTCACCCTGTATTCAACCCATTTGATGTTTAATCATTTTTCTGCTTTTGCAAATCAGTAATGTTCGATATAATCAGGCATTTTTGAAAGAAAACATCCTCCAATGTCAAGATGAAAACTAATTTCTACAAATCCTGTAATAGTTCAGCCACTTCAAGTCAATATTTACAGTTTTGTCTTGCCACAAATTCTCTATCAGATTGACATCTGGGCTTTGAATAGGCCACTCCAGAACCTCCATTTCATAAGTAAAGTTCTAACAGTGAGCACTGCTGTTTTAAACCCAACTATCTGTTAGTGGAGTATCTCATGGAAGATGAACTAACTTATCTCATAAAGTTAATTAACGCTGGTTCAGCAAAGATCTGACTCAGAATTACATCTATCAGGAGAATACTCCACTTCTGCTTTTTGATTATCTCTTTAATTGTTTCTGCCTCTGTACTGTAAGATGTAATAAATAAGTCTTCTCTGGTCTTATTATGCTATCAGGACTCTGCCTTTTTGCATCCTCTTGATCACATTGTAATATAATTATATTATATTTAGCTTCAAAGGTGATCTATTATGTTTGCTTGAACAGTTTAGGATGGGCAAAAGAAAACATGTTTAGTACATTTTTTGCTCAAAATCTTTCTTAGATAATGATATATTATAGCTCTCGCCATGAGCTGTTTTAAGGCCTCTTGCCACTTTAAATCAACATAAGCTGCTGCTGGCCAAATCCCACAGCTCAACATTTACACTCGCACATGAAAATGGCTGCAAACAGATGTGCAATTATGCAACTGTTCATCTTTGGAAAGCATTAGTAGAGCCTTCTGCACAACTAACCAGAATGCAGCAAGTGGTTTCTGGATGGTACATCAACAACAAAACATTTGTCTATTCCAGCAGCCATTGTACAGAGTCTTAAACTAAACCCTAAACTAAAATAATTCCTTGAAGAATTTTAAATTATTAAGAGTTACAACAACATTTAATTTCCCTTTGGGATCAATAAAGTATTTTTTAATTGAACTTGACCGCAGCTGAAAGCCAGCTGTCCAAACATGCTGGAGTTCCCCGTGGGTTGCAAGGTAACTGCCAGAGTTCCGCTTGGGTTGCTAGGTAACTGCCAGAGTTCCGCTTGGGTTGCAAGGTAACTGCCAGAGTTTCGCTTGGGTTGCTAGGTAACTGCCAGAGTTCTCCCTGGGTTGCTAGGCGATGGGCAGGGCTTTGCTGATTGTGAGGATTTTTGAAACGGCTCATGTTCCACACACTAAAAAACATTAACTTCTTGCAGAAAAAAAAAAAACTGGCTGATTGTTTTTTTTTTAAGATTTTGGGCTATTTTTCAGAATCAGTAAAACTCAAATGGAAATATAAAAACGTGCAAAGACAAAACTTTAAATGGCAGCTTTCAGAAAAACAGTTCACAGTTGTCAGAACTGTAGCAGTCTCTACAGGAGTGACCCCTATATTTTGTTATAATACATAGTCTGAGCCAGAAGTGATCTGCACCACCTTAGTAGGCAAACAGCGCAATGCATAGTTGACCCAACCATGGCTTCCAGACCAACAAGAAAAAGTATTTTGATACTGTTGACCAATGTGCAAGAGAAATATCAACAAAATGGCTGCTGTCAGGGTCAACCTGTAAGGGAGGTGGACAAGCTGCCTCTGATATCCTACTGTGTATATTTCCCTAATTAGTGAACATGAAAAGTAAAATCCATGGATGCATAAATGTTTAAACATATTTGAAAAAGACATAAAAACTCTTCACGTGAATAACAAGGTTCTGATGACTGGCAGAGTACATAATAAACACGTAGGCTACACGTCCGTCTTAGCTAGCAGATAAAAGCTTCAATAGTTAAGCTAATTTTGCTAGTTCGGCAGTAAGTACAACAGTAAATATCACTGATATTTATGTTAACATTACACAAAGGTGGGTAGAGATCTGAAACTGTACTGTAGAAATAGTTGTAATGGAGTTACATTGTTCATAAGTTCGATAGGAATGAGGCGAGAGCTAGTTCTAAGCTTGTAGCTCGTTTACCGTTGTCATAGCGACTCCATAGCAACTGCCTTCCAAGACTGAACAATATCTGCCCACAGCTGCTGTTTAACTTTTGAAGCAGGTGGAAAGTCGGAGCGGGTTTATGGAGATATTTTCAGGTAGAGAACAGAGAGTGGAAGACGAACGCTCACCTCTAGGTTTTGCTCTGCAGTCAGAGTTCAGGCAGGTACGGTAAATAACGATGATGATGTGTTCAACCCCGACCGCAGCGGTTCACGCTGGGTGACTGAATTTCCACCTGCAGGTAAAATGTTGCAGAAACAATAATGGAGTTCCTTTGAGCCGTCCATCTCTCTGGCCGCACTGCGATCTCACACGACCCGTCGCCATCCGGGCAGCGCTAAGAGGAACTCTGAGATTTGGAAAAGTGTACCGGAACAATAGGCCATAATAGACCTCAGCTACTGGCTGCCAGTGGGGTGACACCCCTATTATACAGACAAGTGGAGCAAGGAGCAGGGCTGCGTCAGCATAACGGAGCTGCTTTCACCAAAAAGCCGAGACGGACGAGACAAGGAATATAAATCAGGTGCAAAAAGATCCAGAAGGTGCAGATAACAACAAAAAAAACCCATCACCCTGCAGGCAGAGGGTGAATTGGGTTTAATTTCTTAATATGTATCCTGCAGCACTGAATCGAAATGTGAAATGTTTTATTTAGGGTGTATTTGATTTAAAAAAATGTTGTGCATTTTCACAGCTGTGATCTACGGAAGAGGATTAGGGCCACTGACTTTAAAATCAGAATTCTGCGAAAAAATGTAATAAATCTGAGAAATAATGTTAAAATTCAGAGATTAAAATCAGAAATCTCAGAAAACAAAGTCAGAATTCTCACATTAAAATCTAAACTCTCAGATTAAAATCTGAATTCTGGGACTGAAGTCAAAATTCTGAGGAAAATTTACATTCAATCGGAAATTGGGTAATTCTTTGCAACCCTAAAGAGCACTGTGGGAAATTGAGAAAACTGATGGAAAAAATTAAAACAAATTCAAATCCATAAATGGTTGTTATTATGATCACCTCTTAAACATCAAATAAAATGCAAGACTGCATTTTTCATAATAATCCTTAAACACATAAAATTATAGAATAATTTCTGCTGCTTGATTAACGGGAGTAAATCCCAGTTTTAGCTTTTCCTACATGTTTACTTGTGAATGTACCATCCATTGGTCCCTCCGTCCCCAAATCTCCTGAGTCTTTGGGCGCTCGCTCACCGGATATTTCTGTCGACGCTTTGCAAACGACAACTCTAAAAGATGGATCTAAACGAGCACTTTGCCCAAAGTGCTATTGATTTAATGTCTGACGCAAAGTGGAGTATCTATGTGCATAACTGTCAGATTCAACCAAACCTGTCAGGTAGTCGATTTGATTCAAAGTTAAACTGCAAAAACACAAAATCTTACAAAGTATTTTTAGTCTAGTTTCTAGTACAAATATCTTAGTACACTCTACATAAAGTAAAACTAACTTATAAGTAACTTTTGAGCTTGTTTTAAGTAAATAGTTACTTAATATCAACAAAGTTCTGGTTTCATTGGCAGATTATTTCGCCTGTAATGTGGGCAAAATGTCATGTTATCAGTAAAATAATCTGTCAACAGAAGAAGCACACTTTCATCAATGTTAAGGAATTATTCACTTAAAATAAGTTTATCTTATTTCAAGTGTAGTGAAGTATTTGTACTAGAAACAAGACTAAAATATTTGGTAAGATTTTGTGTTTTTGCAGTGTGGTTACAAAAAAAGTTATGATAAATGAAAATTAAAAAGAAATCAAACTTGTGTTGAACAATATAAAAGGAAATGTAGTTGTGCTGTTTAATTACATTAGCAACTTTTACAATTTAGTCATATGTTCCCTCAATCCTACAAAATAAAATGTGTCTAACTCTACATTTGGAGCGGGAAAAGGTGTGAATAGTTTTATAAGACACTTTAATAACTAACCAATGATTAAAAACAACAAATCATAAATTGGTAAAAGCTTTTTAGTGTATTATATGATTAAGCCAAATGGAGCTTTTCTTTGTGAATTATGGTGTATATTTAATTTCTCTGTCCTTGGTTGTAACTCTATAGGAAGAGTGAAGCTCGTTAAAGTTAAAAACATGGAGGAAGAAGTTAAAATAATCTCTTTTAGTCCCTCACCTAACGTAGGAGAAGTGTGAAATGTCTTTGAAGTGTGATGGATAGTAGGAGGGGACATATTTACATCCGTGATTGGTCTTAAATAGATTAACCACTCAATTCCCCTGGGAAAATAAGACCAAATTAATGTGATAAGCTCTGGATTTACTTCATGTAAAACCGAGATTTGCATTGAAGTGTTTGTGTTTGCGTGGTCGCAGTTTGGCAAGTGGTTCAAGGTGGCCGTCCAAATAATTCACGCCGTCCATCACAGCAGCCACTCACATGTTATTAACTACAAGCGCGCTCGGCTATTCATCATTTCTAAGATTTCAGAGGACTGTTTCACTTTTTAATCAGGCGTTGATCCCGTGCTGAGATGCTTATTCAGCTGTGAAACAAGGCCCTGCTAACGATACGCATCCCTGACGGAGCGAGGCGCGCACAGAAATGACAAATGAGCCGCGTTTGCTCACCAACAGGAGAATTATAGCGTTGACAATAATTAGAAGAAGACAAACAGAACATAGGTCCAAATGGAGCGGTTTCACAAAGCGGCCCGTCTGCACCGCGGTGGCTGCTGGAAAGCTGTCTGCTTTTTTAAATTAATTTGATTAAAAGTCGATTCAGTGCTGAAATAAGTGGGGACATTATTGAGTCTGTCCTGATGTAACGCATCAGGGCTCTGGTTAAACATCAATAACTGCATTTCCATTCACTGTATAATTGCGCAAATTTGAATTATGAGAATAAATTTGCTTATTCACATGTCATAAGTATTTCTTAAATAAATGAAATTGTGTTTTTTTCATCATTGGTGAAATATTGACAATGTTTTCTGTACATTTTTAATGGAAATGCAGCTAGAAATAGGAACAGGATTATATCACTAGCTGCGTTTCCATTAACCATAAAATTGTGCAAACCGGAATAATGAAAATAAATTTGTCAAATTGAAACACACCAATTAAAAAAACCCTCGTGTTTGTTAATAAAAAGTTTTTATGGTTACAATGAGGGTTTTTTTTTTTGGCTGTATTACGTAAAACTGCCAGGGAAACACTTTTGTCGCGTCACACGAGTCAGTTGGTCAGTAACAGGAAGTTACTACTGGCGGAAATGATGAAAAAGAAGACAGGAAATGGTTGGGAGATGATGTTTTTGAATGATTTATCATGTGAACAAACACATGTGACTTTAATTGTGTTTCTGAAACAATAAAACTTTGAAAATGTGTTTTGTGACGTTAGTGGAATATTGAAAAGGTTTTGTGCACATTTGTAATGGGAACGCAGTTTATTTAAGGATCAGGATCAAGTCAGTAGCTGAGATTCAGTTAACCATAAAATTGCACAAATTGAAATTGGAAAATAAATTTG
Source organism: Girardinus metallicus (assembly GCA_903067095.1). NCBI lineage: Eukaryota > Metazoa > Chordata > Actinopteri > Cyprinodontiformes > Poeciliidae > Girardinus > Girardinus metallicus. Next base: position 22,061 of record CAEGAE010088975.1, on the reverse strand, counting down.
CTTAATGGAAACAGCAATTTCTAAATAACACATTTTTCTAGAGAAAGTTTTTCGGCTAAAACTCAAAATTTGGATTATTCTTGAACTGCAGTTCAAGAATAATCAGTCTGAACAAAATCAGTCCAGGGGCTGCAAATGGCCCCCATCCCACACTTTGGACACCCCTGCTGTGGTTAGATGAGGCTGATTGGTTTCCTTTTGCAGGCTTTTTGTTTTGCAGGTTCAGATGTGTGAGAACACCTTCCTGATTGGCAGGCTGCAAGAGAGCAGCGACCCCATTGGACCAGCAGAGGGACGGCAGCCAATCAGACACTGATGAGGCCCACCTGCACCTTATAAAAGGCTCTGCAACCATTCTTCCAGTGGGGAAGTTTGCAGGAAGAGGTTTAGTTTAGCTGTCCCCCACCTTTGGGATTTGCAGCTGCTTTGGTCGGGTTTGAAACATTTTGTTCTGCTAAAGCAGTTTGACTTTGCTGGAGTTTGCTTTCTCAAGCTAGTAGCTCGTGTTTGGGAGGCTTGGTGATGCCTTTGTGTGATTTTTTTCTTTTCCCTTTTGGGTTGTTTGGACATTTTGGAATTTAATTTGCGCATAATATTCTTCAGCTTCTTAGTCCTCCTTGTGTTTTTGTACTGGGTTAAATTGTATTGTGTTTTGTGAAATCTTCTTTTTGTAATGAATCCTTTTACATTCCACTTGTTTCCTCTGGACACATCTTTATGTTGCCTCCCCTGAACCCGTAGACTATGGGGGAGTAACACTTTGAGGTAGCCGTGACAGAAAGCCTTTAGAAGAAACATTTCAGCTCTCTAACCTGGCACAGTGCTGCACTGCTAACCGTTTCCCCCGAGTCGACAATTAGATCACTGAAATGATGCTAGTAGGTCATTTTGTGGCAGGGCTGAAACGAAGTGCAAATGAGGTTATTGTGATTAGGTTAATTTTCATAAACTTTGCAATGAAGTGCATTTCATTTAATTACTTTTCATAACACTCCAGACTCAGAGCAAATTGCCACCATAAAAACTGAAGCAATAAAAACATTTCTGTCGCACTGAAATCTTTTCGCCACAACTGTGGAGTTTCGGATGGCAGACAATAATTCCTCATAAACTAACTATGCAACTTTAATACTACAGGCTAAAAATAACTGTTTTACCACTAAAAACAGTTTGGCTGATTGGATAATCATAAAAATTAAATGAAGCGTTTATTATTGCCGCTCGGTCAACGCCGAATTCAACACACTTCAATGCAAAAACACAAAATCCTACTCAGTATATTTGTCTAGTTTTTTCTGAAGTAAACTTATTAGTACACTTGAAATAAAACAAAAATTGGCAGCAAAAAGTAGGAGCTTGTTTTAAGTCAATAATTCCTCAATATTGATGAAAACAGCAGACTATTTCCCTTCAGTGTTTTTTCATCAATATTGAAGAATTATTGACTTAAAACAAGATCTTATGTCTTTCTGAAAACCTTGTGAGTTAGTTTTGTCTTATCTCAAGTGCAATAAGTTATCTGTAATAGAAACTAGACAAAAATACGTGGTAAGACTTTGTCTTTTTGCAATGTCAATGAATTTGACAGGAACTGAAGACTATCAAAAATAGTGAAACTTTTTAATGTCAAAAAGTGGGGAACCAATCACAGCAGCAAGTTAAAGGTAAGTCAAAGCATGTAGCTTCATATAGCACGTAAAATATTAAAGAAAAAATCAGACATTGTACAGTTAGTGTAACTGTGTATAAAAGAATGATACTGTAACCTTATTAAAAATGGCATACTCAGATTTAGGGTGTTTTATAGACTTATAGTCCAGTAGACTTGGTTTGATTAGAACCAAAATTGCAACATTTGCTACATTTTCAGCTGCTGTGGTTGTCTTTCACACTGCACTGAGTCACATAATCCAAACTAAATGAAAAACCTCATTTAGTTTGGATAGCGCAGCGCCCCCCTCCTCACCTGTGGGGGCGCTGCGCTAAGAACGACTGAAGGAAACAACACAAAAACCTCTGAAGAAGACGCTGAACACAACTTTCTTCTTCATGAAATGTAATGTTCATTTTGGTTCTGTTTATATAAAAAAAAGAACACAATTGAAGCCCCTCCATTGCTTCAGAAATACTAAAATAAATTAAAATGTTAAAATAAATTAAGTTAAAAACTATGGTGTAAACACAGTATAGTAATAATTATACTGTGCAAAAAAAAAAAAAAAAGATAAATTGCTTCCATGTGACTGTGATTACTTAATATGAAAGCACAATGCTTTGCATTTGTAATAGGATAAGGAACATAGGATAAGGAACAGCTTTGTTTTGAGCCTTTAAAGCTAACATTAAACAGCACTTTCATCAGCTCTGCTCTCTGGCCCTCCTTTAACTGCAGTCAGCGGATCGCAGCCCTCTTTTTGTTGTTATGTGAGGCTTTTCAGGGATCTGAGCGAGGTTTCCCACAGGATTTACTCTCCTGATCAGCAGCGGCTTGCCACTGCCCTCTGGCTTACACTGATCTCTGGTTCTTCCATTTATTTTTCAGAACTACCAGAACACTGTGTCCACCTGACCTGTGCTCTCCGGCTACTACCCAGTTTTACAGCGGTCCTAATAAATGCTTTTAGTTTGAACCTCCCTGTATTTAATCACTGGAACTGCACTTGAGTTGACAGAAGGGTTATGTTCGCCTTATTGCACCCATTTCACCAATCTGCCTCCACCTACATGTATGCATAATGTGAACTTATTAGCTTTGTTTTAGACCTGTGCGCTCTGCAGTTGTTAAAGCAGCTCCAGTGGGTAATCTGTGGGTTCAACAGCAGACAGATACATGAATAATAACCTTAGATTGTTCAGCTGGAATAATGATTGTACACTCAGAGCCTTGCAAAAATATTGATGCTAAGGATTTTAAGTGTGCATTCACACCAGCCATGGTTAGATCGCTTTAATCAAACCCCAGTCTGTTTGTCTAGAAAGTCTGGTTCGGTTGGGGACGTGTGAATACGTAATCTGACAAAAAAGGCGAACTCTGGTACAAACCTCAGTCTTGGTTCGGTTGAAGTGGTTGCAAATGTGAACGCCAAGCAGATTGGAGATGGCTCCAAAAGCAGGAAGTGGTGCAGGGCATTCTGGGTAGATTCAACCAAAACAAATGAATTAACTAAGCTCTAGCAAGACAAATGGCTCTTAGTCTCTTACCAAAGACAAAAGAGAAATCCTACAACCTCTAAAATCTGACGTCATTCCATTTTTGTTACTTTCTGAACAAGGAAGTTGCATTCATGTCTTCTTCTGAGGTTTTAGTGTTGTTTCTTTCCGTAGTTCTTGGTGCAGCGCCTCCACAGGAGAGGAGCCAAATAGGTTTTTCAAAGCGCTTGGCTCATTTGACACAGTGCAGTGTGAAAGCAAATCAAATTAGTTAAAATAATAGCAAAGAGTCTACCAAAACATCAAGTGCAAAAACAACCTAAAACTGGGGTGGTGTGAAAGTATTCTAAATCAGCTGAAGCTCTCTGATTGATTTTTGTGGACAGACTTGTGAAAATACTGTTTAAGTAATCAATGCAACTAAAGCTTGATCAGTTGAGTTGAACTAAAGATAAACGCCTGGATGAGTTTCTCAAGATCTTCCTGGGACATTCATCCTTTAATCTGGGAAATGTTGTTCAGGTGATAGAAGGCTTTAACTGTGTCTCCAAGGTTCTGGTCGGAGTCCATCATATCATGTTGTGATTTGAGTGTTTCATATTCAGGTTCTAGCGCCAGGTTATTAAAGGTTATTATGCTTCCCTGATCAGGTTAGGATCAGTCTACAGTTTGTACAAAACATGTTGAGTACATTTTCTGCACAAAATCATTCTTGTATAATGAGGTTTTAGTCTGATCAGTTCTGCCTGTTTTGAGCTCCTTTCAGAATGAGCTATGCTTTGGTTGCTAGGTAACGAACTGGGCTTGGCTGGGTTGCTAGGTAACGGCGCAGTGCCTGCTGATACATTAGTGACGTCACATTCGGAAGGTTTTTAAAACGTTTCCAGAAACAAAAAAAACTTAACTTATTGCCAGAAACCTCTGAGTGTTTTGCTTTGTCTGTTTGTAGAAGTGGTAGAAACCCAAATGAAAGTAAAAATACGTACAAAATGTGAATTTTAACCTTGTTTTAGTGACCAACGTTGTTCCCTTTTGAATGTGATTTGGAAAAATTATGCTAAATACAATTTTCATGAGCAAAACATTTTGTAAACCGCTTCACAGTTTTAGTGTTTGTTTGTTCTGCCACATAAAATCCCAATAAAACTTGTATTGTAATATGACAAAACGTGTGATAGTTTAAACCAAAGGCGGTGTAGATGATGCGATCTGTGTTAATATATTTGTGTGAGAAGGTAAACATCATCTGAAAGCAATCAAAACAGAGCAATCTGGGATAGAAATATCTCATTTTATCAACACCTATTCTTACTAAGACGGACTCGAGGGAGAAGTAAAGCTGAATAGGGGGTCAATATGCATCGTCTCAATTTCGCGCTGCTTTAAAATGTAATGGCTACTGAGGATTAGTTTTGTCTCAGCTGTACAAAGGTGTACATGCATTTCTTTACTGATTATAAGCTCATTATGTTTCTGTTTGTTTAGAAAGCAGAATCAGAGATTGGACTCCTGTTTTTGTTGTTTCTATAAAATCCATTTGTATTTTACTCTTCATGCATTTAAAACCAGATTAAATGTTTTAATTAGCTATTCTGTTTTCAAAGTGGAAAGACTGTGGAACATCAAACTGTTATTAAATGTTGGGTGCGTAAGTTTGAATTGTTTGCAAATTTTCTCTAATCCCCAGACATAAAAATGCACAACCAATATTAAAGAATTATCTACTTAAAAGAAGCTCATATATCTTGCTGAAAAGTTACTTATAAATTTGTTTTATCTTATTTCAAGTGCACTAAACTAGACAAAGACTATTTGGTAAGATTTAGTTTTTTTACTGTGTAATAAAGAGTTAGGAAACTTGGATGCAATTAATTATCAATTTGAAAATAATTTTTTTAATGTAAACCTCTGTCGATGCTGACGCCTAAAAACACAAAATATTAGGTTTATTTCAAGCTAATTTAACTGATGGACGTCTTACCTTTTTTCCCTGACAGTTTTCCAATATGATGTATAAGACGATTTCACACTTCTTAGTAAAACAAATGATGCTTTAAGGCAATTTAAGTATTTTGTTCCCGGGAATCTCCGTATGGTGCATCTGCTTTGGCCAGTTTATCTGTTTTTTTTGCCACACTTGTTCAGTCAATGAGACAAGAGTTTTAGAAAGCGGGAAAGGCGGCACAGTGACACCACACTAATGGCTCATGGCCTGTAATCATAATGATATTTATTCAATCTGTATATTACATTTCAGAGTGTATCATATCCGTGTAGTCATGCATGAAATTACTCAGATCATCAGATACACTAAGGTAATAGAAAATATTTCTGTTCATAAAAGCTGCGATTTATTATAGCTTGTTTTTGTGTCGTAAAGTGCAGCAGAGATAAAATCAGTCGACAGAGATGCGTTTCATTTTACACGGCCTCGGAGTTCTGGAAGAACCGTACCGGTAGCTTGTGCACACACACAAAAAAGGTCATTAAAGTTTCAATGGCATTCAATAACAAACAGTATCAGATAAATAAAGCATCGCCTTCAGGTGTAAACTTCAATTAAACAGCTGACAAAGTTTGACGCAGAAAGTTCTACTTTAAAGTTCAAAGGTTCTGTTTTTTTTGAGGACTACAATACGTCCAGGTGACTGTTCAACTGGAACAGAAGCACTAATGATAGAAGATGTGCGATTTTAAATATTTACCCAAATGGATGAACAAATTTATTACTCAGTAAAATCAATAAATTTTACTGATTTATTCACATTATTCAACACTGTGCCTTTTATCCTGCTCGTTATAGCAAAGTAATCATCCCCAGTTAAATTTTTTAGTGAAGGATAAATTATTGCAAAGCAGAAGAAATATAACATTTACAAATAAATATCTGAAAAGTGTGGTGTACATTGGTTTTTTTCAGTATGCCTCTACCACGTTTGTACAGATAGTCTAAGGATGCAAACAATTAATCGACTTGTGATTGTCAATTAGTGGTTCATTAGATTAAAGTAACGTCCAACAGATAAACTTATAATGTCCACTTAGATCTTCTTGTAGCGTTGTAGTTTGGACGCCATCCAACAGAGGGCGATGCTGGTCATCCTTAAGCAAATGCAGTTGATACAGAAACAAAGATGGCGGAGCCTTACTAGAAAAGAGGAACGGTCCAAACAGAGTCCAGTTTGGGACGGAAAATGCACTTTATGGGTTTTTGTTTCGAAATATAAACACTCATCAAGCTGTTTAAGCTTCATTCTTTTTTTTTTTTAATCGAGCATGTTAGGCAAAACATGTTCATGACATTTTTGTACCAAATCATTCTTAGATAATAGGATTTTAATCTGCCCACTTCTGCCTATTTTGAGTTTTTTTTCATCATGAGCTATTTTCAGGTTCTCACTTTAAATCCAAATAAGCTGCTGCTGCTGGCCACGCCCCCAAACTCAACGTTTACACTCGTATGTGAAAATAGCGGCCAACAGATGCACGATATAAATCTTGGAAAAGCAAAAGTGGGGCCTCCTGCACAACCAACTAGAATGCAACAAGTCGTTTCTGGATGATAATGTAACAACAAAACACTTATCTTTTCCAGCATCCATTGTACAATGGACACAGCGGTAAAACCAGCTGACCAAACGTGCTGGAACTCAATTTGGGTTGCTAGGCAATGGGTTGGGCTTTGCTGGGGTTACTAGGTGAAGCGTAGTGTCTGCTGATTTGTGACTGAACATTCAATAGGTTTTTGAAACGACACCAAAAAACATTAACTTATTGCCAAAATCCACCTGGATGCTTTTTTTTTTTTTAATGCTTGTGTTGTTTTCAGAAGGAGTAAAAACTCAAATGGAAGCACAAAACGTGCAAAAGGTGAATTTTGTGTAACAGGACCCCTGAAGGATATGAACAAATAACCTATTTGGTTTTATCGATGGTAGAACATGTCCCATTACACTTTTATTCGATCCAAAGACATGATTGTTTTTGGTTGTGTGACAGTCTTCATTACTGAAGTTAATTTTGATTCAATGGTGTGGAAAAGTAAAATGTTCTTCGTTTTGGTTGGCTTAACATCTTAATGGGTTTAAGATTGTGTGTTTCTAAGGGTTAATTTGATGGGCAACAGACGTGAATCTTTATTGCCTGCAAAACTGGATCACACTTCACCTGTTTTTACACTTTGTTTTATCCTTAAGTAACAATATATAAGAGTCATTCTGTATGACGGCATTTAGCAATGAGTTGGGTTTCTATTGTCTTATTTTTAAGAAGTCATGTTAGCTCATTTTGTTCTTCTAAATTTAAATGTTCTGTTAGAAACATTTAAATTTAGATAAATATCTCATTGTACTGTGAGATATTTATCAGATCTAGACGTAAATACCTGGAAATAAAAGCACAAACTTTTGGGTTTTGACGGAAAACCCAAAAGTTTGTAAAAATTAGCTTGGTTCTGGAGGCGAGTACAAACCCAGAACTTCCAGTCTGGAAGCCAAACCTCCAGTCATTCATTAAGCTGCAGAGAAAAAGTCCATCTGAATCTGAACACTGGATTAACGAGGCGTGTTCATTGCTCCGTGTAAAATGTGTGTGTTGCACAATACTTATTCAAGTTGGAAAAAATTTTGCTTCTTGCAGTTAAAGCCCAGAGGAATAACAGGCTAGCAATATTGTTTTATGCATAACAGCAGATGTGAAATAACACCGAAGGAGCAATTAACCTTTTTCTTATTTCCTGGTAGCTGTATTCCTTTGATACATGCAAAAAACTAAGTAACTGTATGCATGAAAGGGAAGCAGCGCGTTTCTCTGCTGCTGTCTGAGGATGGCCAGCTAAGGACCACCAGCAGTGAATGACATTTCTGTTGGCTCTACTTGCACAGAAGTTGAAAATATCTGCTGCTCAGGCAGACTTTATATACAAGGAGATGAAATTACATTGATTATCAGTAATATAGTGCAGAATTAGCCTTCTTGTCCTTAAACTATGCTTTCAGTTTCCTCTTTTTGTAATTATGAGGAGCAATGAACCAAAAATAACAAATGCAGTGTAATGGATTATACTCATTGTCGATACAACGTCATAACACATTGAATTTGCGTCATTATTTATGATGCACATATTAGTCATAAATTCCAAAAAATGCATGTGATAAATGAGCTTATTAGAAAAAAAAAATCAGCAAAAACATTTCATACTTACTATGAATCACAACGTAAAAATCTACTAGGTGGGAAACTTGATGTCAACTCAAATGTGGCGTTATAAAACGAAATTATTTATGTTTTATGTTTTCACAGCCATAAAAAAATCTGTCAGAAAGAGGAGTTTTGCCTTTCCAAACAAAGTGAGGAGGTGATGAGTCGTGATGGGTCTCTTTCGTCAGATTAAAGTACCTTTTGAGACTATTCTGTATTAAATATATTTTTCATTAAACCCACACTTCTACTTTTAAAAAACTATATTTTTAATTCGTCTGATGTAAGATTTTAATGTTTTCATTAGTTCTAAATGGAAAATCATCATAATAGCTTTCAAACATGAATCTGCGTGCAATCAGTCTATATAACGTGTTTCACTTAACAATAAAATGTTATAATTTGGTAATATTCCGGTTTACTTTTGTAATTATACCATCACAATCTATAAATTGGAATTGTATTGAAAATTTATTCAGTTGACTAAGTGAACATAAATAAATTACAAACTTTATTTCTGTTTATTATGATTTTCCTCTTAAGATTTTACTTTTCAGATTAAAATATCACATCAGATCAGTAAAAAACATTTTTGATCAAAAAATGTGGGATCAATAAAAACTACGTTTAATACCAGTTTGATGGTTGTGATTTTAAAAATGCATTTTTAATCTGACAAACAGTCCACATACAATGCATCTGGAAAGTATTCATATTGCTTCAGTGTTTTCATATAAAAAAAACTGATAAAAAGAATGTATTATGCAAAATTCACAGCCTAAGTGCTTAAAACACCACCAACCTGGTTTTTTTTACAAGTTAAAGTCTTTTAGTGTTTGGAAAATGAACCGTTTCAAAAACCTCCTGATTAAGTTAAGTCAGCAGGCATGACCCCTCACCTAGTGACCCCAGTGAAGACCAGCCCGTTACCTAGCAACCCCAGCGGAATTCCACCCGTTACCTAGCAACCCAAGCCACGCCCAGCCCAAGCTCAAAATAGATCGGACTAAAATCTCCGATCATATCTACAACGGTGTTCTTTTTAAAAAATGTAATGAACACATTTGTGTCACCCATAGATCCTAACCTGTTCAAGGAAACATAATAGCTTTTCCTTTAAAGTAGATAAAAAGTCAAATCTGAGGTGTTTGGCCATCTTTTGTTTCAAACAAAAATCACCAGAATGGTTCAGAAACGAAGAATCTGTTGAAAAGGAACAGTTAAAGTTCAGAGCTCACTCTGGCTGAAATAAAGTCATGGAGTTTTGAAAGTTTTATGGCTGCAAACCTTAGTGAAATCACTTTGTAACCACAACAATGTGAGAGACAGATTATTAAAGGTCATAGCTTAAGGTCACTGCTCCTTAATGTGTAAAAACTGTTGACTCAGGAGATCATGTGACCATAAATGCTCTGGACTACTAAACTAATACGTTTAGAGGCTGTATGATGTAAGATTTATTGCCATATTAATTCAAATATCATCTTTATTTAGCTAAAAAGCTAAAACCACATCCCTAAAGAGGGACCCTGGCAGCATGCCCGACGTTGCATTCACAGCTGTTGACTGTAGAAGGTATTTGTGGTTTTTTCTTTCATCAGACGTCAGTCGACGGATGTAAAAATAAACCATTCATAATGCGGAGATGATTACTGTGAGGAGTTTAAACATTTCCATTTTCCAAATGACTGAGTCAATTTATGAAAACCTGGTGCAGCACATGACCAAAGCCTGGCATGTTCGCCACCTCTTACCCTCACTACGCAGCATTTTTACATTATTCTCATTAGGACTTTTACAGTGATTTCTCATTTGTGATCCATCATTTTGATACTGATATTTAAGCTGGAGCTGCAGTTTCAGTTTAATGACTGGCCTTTACAGTTAATACAACAACATTTATACTTGTCTGCATTTTCCTTTCATTTATTTTAATTGAGCTGCTTGAGTTTCTGGAAAATAACTGGATGATGTTCCATTTGTTCTGTAAAGATCAGGCGCCTCATGTACAAAGCGTGAACACACACACACACAAAAACGTTATATTTAAAAATAAACATGAATATATGCAAACTTTTTACCTGCCGTGAAAATGTGTAGCAACCACGCAAAACTTTTTCAGAAGGCAATAAGCACACTGCAAAAACACAAAATGTTGCAAAGTATTTTTGCCTAGTTTCTACACTTAAAATAAGACAAACCTAAATTTTATTTGCAAAAATACTACAAAAACTCAAAACCTTACCAAGTATTTTTGGTTTAGTTTCCAGTGTAAATAACATAGTACAAGATTGGAGCTTGTCTTAAGTCAGTAATTGTTGAATATTAACAAAAATTACAAGTTCCACTGGTCACCATGTAATGCTCGCCAATTAAAAAAATTGTTTTTCTTGTATCATAATTGGTTTATTTAGCAAAAACGCAATGGAAATCCTTTTTGCATCACAAGAGCCACATGGTCAACAACAGGATGTTACTACTGACGGAAACTGCAAAGAAGACGACGACAGGAAGTAATTGGAGGATTATGGTGCGCCATGTTTTTGAATGGATTTTCATGTGAACAAACTTATTCACGCAAGTTTTTAATTGTGTTTCTTGTATAATGGAAACACTGCCATTGCAAAATTGTGTTTTGTCAATGTTAGCAGAATATTGACAAAGTTTTGCAAAGGAAACACAGCTACTTATAATGTGGAAAGGATATCTTGTTATAAGTGAAAAAATTTGCCAGTGGAACTAATCATTTTTATTAATATTCAGCGCTTGCTGACTTAAAAGAATCTCCTACAGCTTTCTGAAAAGTTGTTAAAATGTTCACCCCATTTAAACTGCCTGACCTAATTCACTGCATTAATTTTAAAAATTAATGCAGTGCAAAAAAACTAAACAAAACTCTTACCAAGTAATTTTGTCTAGTTTCTAGTTAAAATGTTTTAGTTCAATTGAAATAAGACAAAACTAACTTAGAAGTAACTTTCTGTCAAGATTTAGAAGCTTGTCGATAATTGTTGAACATTGATGAAAAACTACTTGTTTCTCTGGCAGATTATCTCGGTTAGAAAAAAACATTTTTCCTATCTTATAATTGAAATAATCTGCCAGTGGAACTACAGCTTTTTCATCCCTTTTCTCGATGAAAAGTTACTTTTCGGTTAGTTTTTCCTTATTTTAAGTGTACGAAGATATTTTCACAAGAAAGTAGACCAAAAATAGTTGGTAAGATTTTGTATTTTTACAGCGTAACCTACATTTGCAAACGGTAAAACTAATTTTGGGACAACTGCAGTTGTCTGTGATGCTCCCTTTCTGATTGTGTGATTTAATTCCCATCAGATGAGTCTCATTTCTGTTTAAAAACTCACATAAAAGCAAACAGGAACACAGAAAATAAAACATATCCAGGAGTTTGATGCCATAGTTTTGCTTGTCTGTTGTTAGTAACTTTCTTAAAAGGCATTTTGTAGATTGATTTTAGATCTACTTCATTTTTTGGCTTCTGGTTTTCTTTAGCGCTGTCAGTTCTCCACCCTGAAGCCTCATTATTAAACCCTCGCAGCCCTAATGAGTGATTTTGCCGAGGGGCCAGTGAATGGATTTATTGTCTCATCTTTTTAGTGCTCTAACGTGGCTGACAGTGAAGAAGTAGCTGTGAGTTTAGCAAAGGGAGCCTGTGCACAGAGCAGCGGGCAGCTCTGAGCTTCTGATGATATTAACGGCACATGTTACGTCAGCTCTGGGAGTTGTGAGCAAATGTAAACTCTGTGGAGATCAGCGCTCTGCAAGGCAAGTCCTTGTGTTTCCACCTCTCAAAGCCCAGTCAGCTTCAGACCCAACAACCAGACCAAAATAACAAAGAGAACAGCCGCTACAAGGACGCATCAGGCAGAAGAAACGCAACAGAAGACATTTCTAAAAACCCGAGCAGTTGCTGAAAAGTTGGACTGAAATACTTTTGGATCCATTAAATCTTAATTTTTTATCAGTAAAACATTATGTTGTGCTGTTCGGTTTTGACAATATTCCATTTTCTTAGTAATAATTGTTTACGGATATTTAGTGTAATTTTTTGCTATTGCCAAGAAAAATATTTTTTTTTCTCTCATTTTTGATGAGTGATCAACCAACCAGTTAATTGCCTTTCTTGTTTTTTCCAAGAAAAAAAACAAGGACATTTCTGAGTTTAAATGTTGAAATTTTGCTAGAAAAAAAAAAATTGAGATTAATATCAGAAATTTTTGGGAAAAAAAACATGCCAATTTCTGAGTTTCAAAAATCTAAAACTTTCATTTTTTTTTAGAAAATTTTAGTTTCAAAAGTAGAAGATTTTTGACTTTTGAAAAAGTTTTCTTGCAAATTTGTGACTTTTCTAGAAAATTTCTGAAATCAATCTCAACATTTCTGAGTTCTTTTTGAGCAAATGTTTAACTTTTCAAACTTTTCTTGTTTCATGTAGAAAATTTCAGAGATTTTTTCGGTAGAATTTTTTTTGTTTTTCTAAATATGACCAAATCACAGTTTTCCATATTTCCAAGTGTATGAACCCTGCAGTAAAATTATGTTACATGAAAGGTTTTAAAAAGTAACTTCTGTGTAAATCAATGCATTTTAGCACTTGAATAGCAACAAATGAGCTTTCAAGTCAGAGAGCAGCCGAGTGTAAGACAGCAGCAAACTCTCTGTGTCCATTACAAACGCTGCTGCTGCTGCTGCTGCTGCACAGCGAATGGATTAAAGGTAATACACTGAACGCAGACCAACTGGAAAGAAATCAACCGTGAAATTCCTCAGTCTCCAGGGCGGTGATCTTCACCTGCTTTTCAAATGATGTGACAGCTTTTATCATTAGAGACAGCCGTCCAAGGCCAGAGGTACGATTTAAAGAAATGAGGAGGAGAGTTTATCCACCGCAATGCCCGTCATTTCAGAGTCTCTCAAACTGCTCACTTGCCCGAGGGAATGCAAGCCAGCGATGAACCTGAGTTAACACCCGGCGGTTTGATATATTGACAATTCAGGTGTAATGCCTCCCCACTCCGTCATGTTATCGTCACAACATCAACCTTATAATTCAATTTGCAGCCAGAATCCGTCTTAAATGGCATTTAAGGTAGTTCTTCCATTACTCTTATCGGTGCCCTTCCATTGCCAGAGACTGTTTGGTCTATTGTGAAATATTCATTCATTAAAACAGGGCAGAATATTTAATCAACTTGAACTTTTCGAGTTATTTCAGGTCTTTGTGGTAAATTAAAGGGTAAATTTGCTCCCCGTTTTAAAGAAAATCGAACGTTTTCAAGGTAAAGCGCATAAAAAAATCATAATGTTTTGTAGTCAATAAGTAAGAAGAGCCTTTACAGAAATATAGTGCAAAACACAAAATCTTACCAAGTATTTTTGTCTAGTTTGTACAGCAAATATCTTAGTTCACTTGAAATAAGACAAATTAACTAACAAGTCACTTTTCAGCAACAAATGGGAGCTTGTTTTAAGTCAATAACTCCTAAATATTAATGAAAAAGTACCAGTTCCACTTACAGATTATTTCACTTTTAACATGTTGAGTTACATTCCATGGACACCTCGCCGTTACCTAGCAACCCATACCGATCCCAGCCCGTTACCTAGCAACCCAGGTGCAGCTCCAGCACATTTGATCAGCTGGTTTTTCCGCAGTAAGCTCTGGAAGAGACACTTGTTTTGTGTCTACTCAGAGGCCACACTGCAAAAATACAAAATTTTACCAAGTATTTTCAGTCTTGTTTTGAGCCCAAATATCTTAAAAAACTTTAAGCAAAACAAAACTAACTTACAACTAACCTTTCAGCAAAATATAGATGCTTTTTAAGTCAATTATTCCTTAATATTCATAAAAATGTATTACTTCCACTGGCAGATTATTTCATTTATAACAATTTTTTCCTCACCTCCTAAGTGAAATAATCTTCCAGTGGAACTAGAACTTTTTCATCAATATTAAGGAATTATGGGACATTTTTGTACATCCATTTGGGTCTCAAATGCTTCGAAAAACAGTCTGAGCCCTTAAAAAAAAAACATCCAGCCAATTTCTGGAAATAAATTAATGCTTTTTGGGACCAGAAAAATTAGTTGTTTCAAAAATGCTTGTCACGCAGGCAGAGCTCCAGCTTGATTGGTCAGCTGGTTTTACCACTGTATGCGCTTTACAATGACTGCTGGAAAATGATAAATGTTTTGTTGTTGACTTGCCATCCAGAAACCACTTAAAGCACCCTTGTTGGATGTGCAGGAGGCTCTACTAATGCCTTTCAAAGATGTATAATTGCACATCAGTTTGCAGCCATCTTCCTCTTCACATGTGGGGGGCAAGCAGCAGGTTATTTGGATTTAAAGTGATAAGGTGCTTTAAAACAGCTCATTATGACTAAACTCTCTTTATCTACGAAGGATTTTGTGCCAAAAATGTAATGAACATGTTTTGTATCCCCCAAAGTTAATCGTAATCTGTTCATGGAAGCGTAATGGGTCGCCTTTTAATAATCCGGTCACCATAGTTCTTTACTCATATAGTTGAGAAAAGTACTATATGAACTATGAACTACGTTCTTGTGAAGAACGTGTAGATGTGTTTGTGAGGAACCACTGGAGAACAGATGCGCAACGTTCCAGCTCTGTGTTTGCAACCTGAGCCCTTGAGTGAAGCCTCCAAGAAACGTCAATACCAAACCTTATTGCAGAGTCACCTCCAGATCCAAAATTGACCCTGAACTCATTTAAGTAGTTGTCTGCTCGATGCTTCCCAGGGAACTGAGCGGTGTGGTTCAATGAATACAGATGCTTTAGGCTTTTATTGTGCTGTCCTCCACCGTTCTGCTGGCTCTAGTACTCCGCTTGTTCTGTATGGAAGAGTCTTTCTGTAGTTTCCATTGGGTACATCCTGTTGTTTCAGCAAAGAGAAGAAAAATACAAAAATTGCTATTGATAATTGAATGCTGAGCAGCTCCAGCAGGAATCCCTAATAAAGATAAAAGAGAGGACTGAACGTACTGCATACAGTAGACCCGCACAAGCAATCCCATAACCTCTAACAGCATTTCATTATTATTTACAAGCACTCCTTATTTCCTTACTGCTAAAACTGCTTGCTGCTTTAGCTAATTCAAAACCAGCTTTAATTTGATTTTATAACGCTTTTGTTGTTGGGTTTGGGCTGCGCATTGGAAGTGTTTAACACTAAATTAATGCAAATAAATGTCAGGATGGAAACAAACCCTTTATTCTAAAATCGCACAATAAATAAAGACTTTTTATTACGGCCTGATGTTTTAAAGTTTAATCCTCGCCTTGATGAAAGCTGTGAGGTGGTGCAAATAATCTGCTGTTATCCAGAAATAATTCCTTTGTAAAACATTAAACACTCAAATTGAATTTTATGGTGATTGTGCACAGAAATTTCAAAAAGCTATACAAAATAAAAATGACAAAATGTTGTGCAGCTAATGCTAATGCTAATGCTTCCAGCTATACAGCACTGTTCGTAAAGTTACACTGTTAAAACTTAACGCTAATATTTTGGATTATTTAATCAGTGATAAAGAAAAAAACTGGGAGTTAATTTTTCACCATGTTATTCATTCATTTATAAATGCTTAGTTTCAAACTAAGTGTTTAAGCATCAAACTAAATATTTAGCTTATGAACCAATGTCTAGCTCCAAACAAAATATGTCATTTGTAAGCTAATATCTAGCTTGAAGCTAAATATTTAGCATGAATATAAACATTGAACTTCTAACTACATCTGTAATTAGTAATCTTAACATCTAGTTTATGAACCAAATATATAGCTGCAAACCAAATATCTAATTGGTAATCTAAATATTTAGTTTCTAATGTAAATAGCTGATTGCAAACTCAATATTTGGTTTGAAGCTAAACATGTAGACTGAGGCTAATCAACTAACTTCAAACTAAATATGTAGCTAGTAATCTTAATATTTAGTTTAGAGCTAAATATTTACCTCAGAATTAAATATTTAGCTAATATGCTCATATTTTATCTTAAATAAAATATGAGCATATTAAAATATTTAATTCTGAGGTAAATATTTAGCTTTAAATGTTTAGTTTAAAGCTAAATATTTAGTTTGAAACTGTGATCTTTATAACTGAATGAATTACATGGTGAAAAATTGACTTTAAAAATCAAACCCTGTTAATTCCTAAATAACCCAAATTATTGCTGTTAATGTTGACTTTTAAAATGGCTCCACTGGTCTTCAGCGTCTTTTTTATTATTATTATTTATTGACACAAAGATGCTCCACATTGGATCTGTGAGTTCACCAGCTTGGCAGAGACGTTCACACAAATTGCTTTAGGTTTTTCTCCCTCAGGCGTCTCAGACGGAGGAGTTTATTCCCTCGTGCCAATCGATCAAAGAAGAAGAATAAGGATAAAGGTTTAGTTTTCCCAGAGTACCGTCATCGCCTGCAGCCGGGCGATCATTACTAAAACATGTTTCCTAGTGACAGCTGTTTGAAACGCTGTGGCTTCAGATTTTAAAGGCGGCTTTAGATTCATTCAGACTTTTCAAAAGAGATTTTTCAGGCTAGGAAACAGTTTGCTGCAGATCCTAAAACATTTTTTGTTACCAATGTTAATCTATTTCCATATTTAAATAAGAAAAAATTAAGTTAGAGGGATGTTAATCTCCATTCATTGCGATCACTGCTTACAGGTAATGAAAATCCCAGATTCTGTTTCAAAAATTAGAGTTTTGCTTCTAAAAAGCCATAAAAACTATTTTTAATGGAGAAATCTTCTTAAAGATTGCTAAATCACTGACACCTTTCATAATTAGGATTATTCACAAAATAATATTGACAACTAAGCTGGAGAGAGTCCCACTTCCAAATATTGATGGAAAATTGGGTGGAATAAGAAAGTGTGGTACAAAAGGGTGTAAAAGTCAGTCTTGAGAGCATTGTTAAGTGAACCTCTTTCAGATGTTTAGAGGAGAAATGCTGTAAAAATCTTTAAAATTTGAAATGAATTATTGAAAAAATTACATTTTCAATCCTATTTTAATTCACGAATGTCAGTTATGATAAGAATCAAGTTATATTAACATGAGAATAAAGTCACAATTATGAAAAGAAAAATCAAAATAAGACAAAAATAAAGTACAAATAAAATGAAAATAATGTTAGAATATTACCAGAATAAACTTGTACTATATCGACTTTAATCTAACTTTATTTTCATAATTTTATGACTTTATTCTCGTAATTTATCTATTTTTCTTAGCGTGACCCTAACTCTCAGTTGTCCTCTGACCTAAAACTTAAATAACTCAATTTTTTTGAAAAAGCCGTTCCTCTCCTCGCCTGTGGGGGCGCTGCACCACGAACCACTGAGGGTATGAACACAAAAACCCCTGAAGAAGACACTGAGCGCCGCTTTCTTCATCACGAAACGTAAACAAAAATGGAGTAGCGTCAGATCTGAGCGGTTTTATGGTTTCTCTTTTGTTTGTGGTTAAAAACCAGGAGTCATTTCTGTTGCTAATGCTAAGCTAACAAGTTTGTTTTGGTTGTATTTAGCCAGGTTGCCCTGAAAGATGCTAGCAGTGTACGTTTTTGTTTATTTCTGAAAGTGGAGCAGTAGGAGTGTGGGTGAAGTGTGTGTATTATTAAGATGTGCAGGGTTAGAGACGCTCCATGAATTATACAAGATGTTATCTGAGCTTCTCTTGCTGCCTAACGGCGCCAAGCTGCAGAAGTTACCTGGAAGTTCAACAAATCACTAAATAAATCTGAAGGATCGTGGATGTACACACTCTCTGTATGTCCCAACATTTTCTATTGTATATGAGCAACATTACCTGAAATCATGTTTTATAAGAATAGTAAACATCCTGCAAATTTATAACTTTTCAAACTTATACATTTCTTTTTTTATATATATATAGAAAATATCTGAGATTAATCTCAAAATTTCTTAGCTTTTCTTGCAATTTTTTTGACTTTTCAAACTTAAAAACTTCCTTGTTTTTTTCTGGAGGTTATCTGAGATTAATCTCAAAATGTCAGTTTCTTTTTTGCGAGTTTTTGACTTTACAAACGCAGACATTTTCTTTGTTTCTCATAGAAAATACCTGAGGTTAATCTGATTTTTTTTTTTTATCTTTAATTTTTGGCTTTTCAAACTCTAGAAAATTTCCTAGATTAATCTAAAAATGTCTGTTTTTTCTGGCAAATTTTTCACTTTACGAACTCAGAAATTTATTTATTTTTTTTACATAAAATACCTGAGATTAATTTCACATTTTTTGAGTTTTTCTCACAATTTTTTCATTTTTAAGCTCAGACGTTTTCAGTTTAGAAAATATCTGAGATTAATCTCAAAATTTCAGTTTTTCTCTTGCAATTTTTTGACTTTTCAAACTCAGAAGTTTCCTTATTTTCCAAGAAAATATTTTAGGTTAATCTCAAAAGCTTGTAAGAAAGTTTTCACTTACTTTTCGGAGAGTGGTAAATCTAGATGCGATAAAGTGAAAACATTTATGTTCTTTAAACCCAAAATGCATAATCCAGGTTATTCCTGCCGGTCCATTTGCTAAACGCTGATTAGTTCCTCGTTATATTTCCGCTCTGCAGCAGCGGGCTGCATGTGCTAAGCTAACGTCCAGTTTAATCCGGGCCATGGAGATAAATCGCTGGAGATCTCATTACTTAATCAGTCTCAGTTACAGTGCATTAGTTAGAACAATTAGATCTGTTTGGGTCAAAATGTCCCTTTAATGTCTGAAGAAGACGATTTAAAAAGACGGGCTTGGTTCCAGTTTATGTGTTTGAAAGGAAAAGAGAGAGAAACCTTTGATTTCCCTCTATGGGCTTTGTAATAAATGTGGAAGTCGTACATTTTCACCTACATGCCCACATTTCCATTTGCCTGGAGTCTCTTCAGATTTCCGTATGACGTGTCCCCATCCGTTTCATCTCTTATCAGGGCGGTTCATTAATATTAATGGAGAAATCTTTGATGCACTTTAGAGCGAATAGTATAGAAGACAAGAGAGGAGAAATGCCTTGAAGCTGCAATCGCTGGCAGCGTTCAACTAGTGTCCAAACTCTTTGCCATAAGGGCCAAAAAAATGTGAAGCTGAAACCATTTGTGTTTTTATATGAATTTTAAATATATATTTTATGACAATAATTTTTAAAGATTATTGAGCAGATGAAATGAAAATGAAATAAAGGCACTCTTTCATTGAAGCCAACAAAATATTCAAGTTTGTAGATACAAAAAACATTGAAAGTATCATTTATGTCAAGTTTTGGTCCAGCAGAGAACTCAAAAATTGTAATCAAGTATCAGTTGTAATCTACTTATGTTGTTTATAAGTTAGAAAGGAACGGGGCCAAAGCTGGTTAGTGTTGTCATAGTAACGGCCTACCAAGATGGCTGCTAGTTCTACTGACAGATTATTTCCCTTCTGTAGTGAATTAATCACATTTTAATCAAAATGTAGATATATTTAAAATTCAAAACCCCTTTTTGCTGATGAATTGAGTAAGTAGACATTGCAAAGAATTTTTGGTCTAGTTTCAAATATCTTAGTACACCTGAAATAAGACAAAACTGACTTTTAAGTGACTTTTCAAACAAGGAGCTTGTTTTGGAGTAAATAATTTAATATTGATGGAAACATTCTGGTTCTCTTGGCAGGTTATTTATAACTTGGTAAAAATGTTTAATCGTATGTGAAATAATCTCCCAGTGACCTCGTACCTTTTTACCAATATCAAATTACTTATATAAAACAAGCTGTAAGCCAGGTTTCTCTGATTTTATGTGCTCTACAATATTTGCCCTAGAAACTCTAACTTGGTATCGGCCCACAGCGTTAGCCGACTTCAACCCTGGCTTTTCTTAACGCTTCATTTCGTTGTTTCTTTCGCTCTTTCTGAAATATTCAGACAGCTCACAACCAACTGCAAAGGCCCGATGACTAAAACCCAAATGACACGAATCCACATCTCGGGTCGCAGAAGGCTGCTGGGAATCGTAATGTGTGAATTTCCTCTCAAGCGTCCCTTTCAGACATTCTGCCTGAGGGAGTTTCTGTTCCTGCAGGATGTGCTTTGCAGCCCATGTCAGTGCGTCTGGTCTCGGGATGGTCACTGACAAAACTGGGCCAGATACTCTGGTGTATAAATAGCTGCCAAGCTTGTGCGAAGGCCAAGATTTGGTGTAATCGTCTCTGCATGGAGGCCATTAATGCTGCCAGCTAAACCATCCAATCACGTTGCATTGACAAAACGCTGCGTTTTTGGTATGTCGTTTGGGATTTCAAAAAATCATATAATAAGATCTACTAAAGCTGCACAGTGGCGCAGTTGGTAGAGCTGTTGCCTTGCAGCAAGAAGGTTCTGGGTTTGATTCCCGGCCCAGGGTCTTTGTCCACGGAGTTTGCATGTTCTCCCTGTGCATGGTGGGTTCTCTCCGGGTTCTCCGGCTTCCTCCCATAGTCCAAAAACATGACTGTCAGGTTAATTGGTTTCTCTAAATTCTCCCTAGGTGTGAGTGTGTGCACAGTTGTGTGTCTCTGTGTTGCCCTGCGACAGACTGGCGACCTGTCCAGGTGACCCCGCCTCTCACCCGGGACGTGGCCGGAGTCCCGACCCCACTAACTGTTTATTATGCATTAATTAATGGTTATTGGGAGACTATTTGCTAAAAGAATGTTTACAAATGCTTACAAGGAATAACAACTCTAGATAAAATGTGAACAGATTCGTCTCCTTCTTGCCCTGAATTATTGCCTAATAAACAGTTATTAATGAGTCATAAAGTGCTTAGAAATGAATTAATAACATATTTATGAACTATTTATTAGCTATTAGCTAAGGCTCATTGTAAAATGGTGCCGGATTATTTTATTCTAGTCTGAAGACGCGCTGTGACCAGTGGTTTTCATTAAGAATATACTGGAAACACAGCAATTTAAAAAACCGTATGAAACGTTTTGCGTTAGGATGAGGAGGTTTTCCAGCTGGATGGGATGGAAACGCTTTTTTCTCATCACACGAGTCGCATGAAATTACAAAAAAGATGACAGGAAGTAGTTTTAGGATGACGTTTTTTTAACAACGTATCGCGTGAATAAACTTATTCACGTGTGATTTTAATTGTTTCCATTTCTTATTTAATGGAAACACAGCAAATGTGAAATTCAGTTTTTTCGACTTGTAATATTGAGAAAATTCAGCGACATTTGTAATGGAAACCATCCGTTTCCATTGGATGGCTGAGTTTCCATTCGACCTTAGAATAACGCAAACGGAAATTACAAAAATAAATTCACTAAACTGAATCATGCCAATTTAAAAAAACCTCTGTTTTCAATAAAACCGAGTTTTTGGGCTACGACGAGTCACATGACCAACAACAGGATGTTACTTCATGACAGAGACAGGAAGTGGCTGGAGGATGATGACTGGATGAATTTTAACGACTTATCGAGTGAACAAACGTATTAAACTGTGATTTTAATTGCATTTCCTATTAATGGAAACACTGCAATTGTATTGCATTACAGGACAAAACCTTTCCTTGCAAATACAAGAATGAAAATTTATGTTAGTTGTGTCATGATTCATGCTGTGTTTAGCACTCATTCAGCTCACCTGTCTCACTTGATTGCTTACCTGTTCCACCTGGCCC